>APFE031582401.1:233797-271934 GCA_000404065.3 Pinus taeda
ATTTAATCTATGGAGTAAACGTAATCTTGAAACAACATTGGCATGCTATTAAAAATGGTTAATTGAACTAGTAAAATAGAGGCCAAATGCTCACCCAAAGAATTTCATAAACTGGAAGACTTGAAGGATAACTTTTACATCTTGCTAAATAGAGAAAACATAATTCTCGAGAGGAATTCTTCCTCTAGGGTTACCATAGGTAAACCCACCAGAAAAAGGGAAAATTGACTAAATATAGGAGTTAATCACAATTTGTTGAAGAATTCCTCAGCCCCAAAAAACTACAATTTAAAAGAATACCTGTAAACAAATTATTAACTTCCATTAATGAATAAATAAATAGGTTACTCCTTGCCAAACCTTTTATTGTTAAGAAAGAAAACACGCAATGGAGATACAGAGGACTCAGAGGCCGAACCCATCTGCTAAATTAATTAAACTAGAAATGAATTAAAAGAAGTAGTAAGCATGTAACTCTCTCGTATGCAAGCAAGTAATATCTAAATGTAGAAAATACGAACCAGAATTACTAAGCCCTGCAAGCAGGTTATCGTTGTGAAGCAATATCATTGAGCTTGAAGGGAAAGGGGTCGAATTTTCCTTATGACTAGTAAATTAAAATGACTGAGGCACGCTACAAACCAACTGAACAGTAAAGATCGAAACTTTCTTCTCCAAAAAGAAATTGGCAAGGAGGAAACTACATTATAATTTCTAAAACAACATGCATATAATTAGCAAGCTAAAATACTATCTTCCTGAGATAAACACTAGATAGACATCTTTCACTTGCAGCATAAAACCTTAAGACAACATTCATAAGATTACGGAAGCTAACTTTCAGACAATTTTCTTCAAATATGAGGAAAGATTCCATATAAATGTTCATAACCTCAAAACGAATATAGAGCACTGTATATATATCAAATTACAAATTCCAGGTTAATTCACGCACTCAAAATTGAAGGAAACAGCGTGAAGGCCCATGACAGGAAACTAATCTGAAGAAATTATTACAATAAAAGAGAAAACGACTTTCAATAGTATCCTTAAACTCATGCGACGCAATACAACAGGATGAACCAAGACCCATAACTAACAGTTTCTGAAACAATATCCACATTACCTGGAGGCTGGAGTAGGGATAGGTCTATAGCCCTGGAACCAGGGAGCCTCTACATTGAATAACCATTTTCGAGTAGTATGAAGCCTCCTGTGGAATCTTGCAAAAACACAAGAACCAATTAGCAAGATAAATGAGAAAAAATGTATATTTATGGAAGCAAAATAAAATAAAAAAATACGAAAAACCCTATGCCTGGTTTGGGATTGTGACGATGATGCGGTGTCTTCATAACAGAACCTATGAAACCCTCCATTGTGAGTCTCACAGGTTTAAGGGAAATAAAATCATAACCACGACAAAGATAACTTGAGTAATGGTAAAGGGAACAAAACGCAGAGAAATGAAGTTAACACGTGAGTACTTTGGAGTCGTGGTTCGAAGCTAGAAAATATTGCCAGAGGTGAAGCAAATGATGGAGAACAACTATTGAGCAAACCAATAAGGTAAGGAAACCCCCATTGCCGTTGGATGATGCTACACAGTGGAGAACCATTGATGAGGGAGTGTTGCTTTCAAGGTAGAGCCAACAACTATAAAGCATAGTGAAGAATCTAGAACCTTGCTCCCGCCATCTCACGGGTAGCCAAGATCGATACATTAGGATTTCATTAATAGCTTTGTACTTGGAAGATATTTCATAATGTTAACTAGTGAAACGTATATGTTAATTGAACCAATAAAATAGAGGCCAAATGATCACCCAAAGAATTTCATAAACTGGAAGACCTAAAGGATAACTTGTACATCCTGCTAAATAGAGAAAACATAATTCTCAAGAGGAATTTTTCCTCTAGGGTTACCATAGGTAAACCCTCCAAAAATATAGGAGTTATTCACAATCTGTCGAAGAACTCCTCAGCCCAAGAAAATTACACTCTGAAATAATACTTGTAAACAAATTATTAACTTCCATTAATGAATAAATAAATAGGTTACTCCATGCCCGACCTTTTACTGTTAAGAAATAAAACAAGCAATGGAGATACACAGGACTCGGAGGCTGACCCCGTCCATAAAATTGATTAAAATAGAAAGGAATTAAAAGAAGTAGTAAGCATGTAACTGTCTCATATGCAAGCAAGTAATATCTAAATGTAGAAAAATCGAATCAGAATTACTAAACCCTGCAAGTAGGTTATCGTTGTGAAGAAATATCACTAAGCTTGAAGGGAAAGGGGTCAAATTTTCCTTATGAATAGTAAATTAAAATGACTGAGGCACGCTACAAACCAACTGAATAATAAAGATTGAAATTTTCTTCTCCAAAAATAAATTGGCAGGGAGGAAACTACATTATAATTTCTGAAACAACATGCATATAATTAACAAGCTAAAATTCCATCTTCCTGAGATAAACACCAGATAGATATCTTTCACTTCCAACATAAAACCTTAAGACATAATTCATAATATTACGAAAGATAAGTTTCAGACAAAGTTCTTCAAATATGAGGAAAGATTCCATATAAATGTTCATAACCTCAAAATGAGGATAGAGCAATGTATATATCAAATTACAAATTCGAGGTTAATTCACGCACTCAAAATTGAAGGGACCACGTGAAGGCCCATGACATGAAACTAATCCGAAGAAATTATCACAATAAAAGAGAAAACAACTTTCAATAGTATCCTTAAACTCATGTGGCACAATACAACAGGATGACCCAAGACCCATAACCAAGAGTTTCTGAAAAAAATATCCACATTACCCGGAGGCTGGAGTAGGGACAGTTCTGTAGCCCTAGAACCGATTTCTGGAAGGGAGCCTCTCCATCGAATAACCATTTTCGAGCAATATGAAGCCTCCCATAGAATCTTGCAAAAACGCAAGAACCAGTTAGTAGGATAAACGAGCAAAATTGTAGATTTATGGAAGCAAAATTAAAAAAATACGAAAAACCCTATACCTAGTTTGGGGTTGTGACCACGATGCGACGCCTTCATAACAGAACCTATGAAACCCTCCTTTGTGAGTCTCGTAGGTTTAAGGGAAATAAAATCTTAACGACGATAGAGATAACCTGAGTAATGGTAAAGGGAACATAATGTAGAGAAATGAAGTTAACCTGTGAGTACTTTGGAGCCGCAGTTGGGAGCTAGAAAATGCTGCTAGAGGTGAAGCAGATGATGGAGAACAACTCTCGAGCAAACCAATAAGGTAAGGAAACCCCATCGCCATTGGATCATGCTTCGCACCGGAGAACCATTGATGAGGGATTGTTTCTTTCAAGGTAGAGCCAACATCTGTAAAGCATAGTGAAGAATCCATAACCCTGCTCCCTCCATCTCATGGGTAGCTAGGATTGATATATTAGGATTTCATTAATAGCTTTGTACTTGGAAGATATTTCATAATGTTAACCAGTGAAACATATATGTTTATACTATTAATATATGTACCCAATACATTGGTCTTCAATATATTCGCGACAGGTGTAACAGTTGCATAAATGTAATAAGTAATTTGTATCTATGAGTAAAAATTACGCATTTTTTATTATTATTCACTTATCTAGGTAATATTTTGTTTAAGAGATATGACAATTTTAAATGAATTCAATAATTTTTGTGGGAAAGAAGGCATTCGAAGAGAGCTAACAAAATTCCATAAAGCACAACAGAATGGGGTGGTTGAGAGAAAGAACAGTAGCATTGTGGGATAAACAAGGGCTATGCTACATGACCAAGTCTTACCACTAAATTTGTGGGAAGAGGCATGCAACACAACAGTCTACTTTTAGAATTGGATTTCTCATTGGATTCTTGGTATGATTAGATCGAAGGGATCTTTCTCAGGGAGAAAGTTGGACATGTGTTACTTTAGGATTTTTGGAGCCTCTGTTTACTACCATGTCTCCAAAGAATCAAGGAATAATATTGAGCTGATAAAAAAGTTAGGGGTATTTGTGGGTTACATAGAAACTCCACACAACTACTGTGTCTTCTTACCTTTCCTCAGAATGACAGTTTTGCGAAGGAATGTAAAGTTTGATGAGGGGAAAGCGATGCGATGCTCTCTTGAGGGGGGGGCTTCAGATCCCACCTGAAGAGAAGATTTTAGCTCCAAAGGGGGAACCTCAAGAAGTGATGGAGTAGCCACAAATTTAGGAGTAGGGAATAGGTACACCTAGCCAAGAAAAACCATGCAAAGAAGGTAGAAAAAGAACCAGGGAAGTTGATAGACTTGCGTAGGATGTGAGGGAGAATGTGGGAGCTCCTTCAAATTTTTGTAGGAAAAGAAGGTCACTTGAACGGTACACTAGATACATGGCTCTAATGACCGAGCTTGTAGAGACTGAGTCATACTCTTTCAAGGAAGTCATAGAGAAACCTATATGGGGGCATGTAATGGTGGAAGAGTACAAATACATTGTAAATAATAGTGTTTGGGAAGTGGTCCTAAGACCAAAAATAAATCAGTTGTGGGTTCGAGATGGATCTTCAAGCTTAAGCATGCAACAAACAGGAGCATAGAGAAGTACAAGGCTAGGTTTTTTGCCAAGGGATACTCTCAAGCTGAGGGAATTGACTATGAGGAGTCCTTTGATTCTGTAGCAAGATATTCATCCAGTAGATCAATCCTTGCACTGGTTCCACAATGGAGTGGAAGATCCACTAGATGGATGTAAAAAAACATTCCTCAATGGGGTTATTGAGGAGGAGGTGTACATCGTGAAACCAAATTTTTTTGAGACATTTGATCGAGTGTCTCATGTGTGTAGACTCAAGTGAGTGTTGTATGGTCTCAAGCAAGCACCTCGTGCTTGGTACACCAAGATCGATAGTTATCTCACTGGTTTGGGCTTCACCAAAAGTGAAGCAAATGTGAATCTCTATCATATATTGGTACAAGGTAGATTTCTTATCATCTTTTTATATGTTGATAATTAAATATTAACTAGTTATAAGTAGTTGATCAACTCTTTTAAGGAGGACCTTGCAAGGGAATTTGAAATGAAGGACATGGGTCTCATGCATTACTTCCTCAGGTTGGAATTATGGCAAGGGGATGGGGAATTTTTTGTGTCTCAAGGAAATTATGCAAATGAGATACTGTAGAGATTCCGAATGGAGGGTTGTAATCCCATGGAGACACCTCCAGCGACCAACTGGAGGAAGGAGGATGCCACTTCAGGTGAAGAAGTGGATGCTACCATTTATTGACATCTAGTGGGTTCATTAATGTATCCTGTGAACACACGTACATATATGTGATATGCAGTTAACTAGCTAAGCCAAGTTATGGTTAGGATGACCAAATTGTATTGGAAGGCAACAAAGCATCTTTTATGGTACGTAAGAGGCAGTACCCACTATGGATTATGGTATAGACAAATAGAGGGAGTGAATCTATGTGGCTTCATAGATGCATATTGGGCAGGGATTCCAACCAACTTAAAGAGTACATCAGGTCAGATTTTAGTGTTGAGTCCACAATTGTTTCTTGGTTTAACAGGAAGTAAAGATCCATGGTTCTCAACTCGACAGAAGCAAAATACATGGCTGTAAGTCAAGTAGCATGTGAGGCAATCTGGATGAGAAAGATACTTGTGGGATTGTTTGGTTAGATGATGGATCCAACTGTGATCTATTGTGATAACTAGAGTTGCATTAATCTCTCTAATATTTTGGTATTTCACGATCTATCTAACCATATAGATATCTGGTATCATCATTTACGAGACTATGTGGAAAGTCAGATATTGTTGCTACAATACATTTTGATAGAGGAACAAGTTATTAACATCTTGACAAAGGATTTTTCAAGAGGGAAGTTTGAATTCCACAAGTGTAGGATAGGGGTGGTTGATAATCCCTTTCTTGTTGAGAGGGAGTGTTGAAAAATGCAGACAACTTGGAGGCAATTAACTGAGGTGAAATGGCCCTTGTCACTCAATTAGAGCAGTAAATTCATGTTGGAGGGCTTGGAGTTCAGTTAAGCATGTTTGATTGCTAATTTGTAGCAATCAAAGTCAGTTATTTCAAGTTGTTTTCAGTTAAACTAGTTCTAACTGTTGATAGAACTCGTGGAAGGTTAGTTGTGCAGTGGGGCAATAATATAACTCAGTGATCATCCAGTTACATTAGGGAAGTTTTTAGGTCTAAAATGGGCCTCCTAAGGAAATTATAAAATAATAGTGGAAATAATAATATAAGATTAGGTTACATCATCAAATTTTAGAGGAAAAAAAGACAACTATTTTTCAGCTTCTATTTTCAACTTATCTCCTTATGGGTTTACTCAAATTTTGAGCAGAAACACTTATTGGATGCATAATTTGATTCCTCATCCAAGGAGTACCCATGTTGCATACTTTTGATGGATCTTGTTACACAAAAAATGATAAATACATTAAAAACGTGATTGCAATCACACGTTTTCATGTATTTCTCATTTTTCATGTAGTAGTGTCCATTGAAAGTATTCAACATGGGTACTCGTTGGATGAGGAATTAAATTTTGCATCCAAAGAGTACTCTTGCTCGAAATTTGAGTAAAAATTTAGGGAGTTAAGTTTAAAATACGAGTTGAAAAAGTAGTTTTATTATTTTATTATTTTTTAATCTTTTTTCTTTTTTACTCCAAAAATAGTGAATCATCCCCCATTGTTTACATCATCACCTTGAATCCTATTGGTTCTTATAAATTTTATTTTGGTTTTACATTTTTCTTAGGAGGCCCATTTTAGACCTCAAAATTCCCCTAATGATTGATCGATTAACCCAAAATAGCTAGTGCATGCAGAGAATTCAAATTCCCTAGCTGTGGTGGAGATTCTAAGGCAGTGTAAAATTAGTTGTAGACTAGTCTTGAGTGTACAAGTGTTACATGCAGTCAGAGGATCAACCTTGGGAATTACACAATCAATTGGAGGAAAATTCCTAAACAATAGGGGCCTAATTCCTCAGGATGTGCAAGGAAATAGGGGCTCAAGTAGAGGTAGAAATTGACTAAGTCTAGGTCAAAGCTTGTAATTGAGCATAGAGATAGGTTATTCACTTGCAAGTTGAGCTCAAAGTGAGCTAGTAATTGTAATACATTCTCTATTCATCTGATTAGTGCAAGCAGGCTTCAGGGGTTTTTAGCAGTTGCTTTCCCCTAGAAAAATATTGTGCATGTGTTTTGTTTCTTATTGCATGTTTGAGATTGTTGTTCTAAATTGTGAATTAATTTCCACAAAGCAGTAGAGTAGAATTGTGTCTCTTGATTTAGATTAATATTTATTGAGAATTTGAAATTCTACACCATAATTCTACATGACGATGATGGATGATATCCTACGACCATTCAAAAAGTCTTTTGTGGTTGTATATTGGGATGGAATCACCATCTTTATAGATTTTAAGCAGAATGTTTACCGCAAATTTAAAAGGTCTTGAGCACCATATGGAAACACAAGTCGTGTGTAAATTTGGATAAATTCTCATTTGGCATGTGAATAATTCAATATCTAGGATACCTAGTGGATGAATATGGGTGCATGTGGACCCAACCTAATCCAAGTCATTAAGGATTAACCAGAATAAAAAAATCTAAAAGAGATTTGTAGGTTCTTGGGCCTTTCTAACTTCTATTGAAGGTTCGTGTTGGGATTCTTTCATATCTCTTGGTCCTTAAGTTAATTGACCAAGGGTGGAGAAAAAAAAAAGTTTTCTTGGTCCAAGTCACAACAAAAAGCATTCAAGGATTTGAATCATTTCCTTTGCTATGCACCAATCCTCACCATGCCATTCTTGCAACAACCCTTTGAGATTGAGATAGATGCCTTTGACTATGCTTTCAGTGTTGTCCTCACTCAACATTAGCATTCCATGACATATCACAATGAAACACACTTTCATACTTTCTTGATATGCTCCACTTAAGACAAGGAGATGCCTTTTATTGTGCAAGAATGCTAACAATGGAAGCATTATATTGTAGGGAAGAAGATCATCATCCACATTGATCATAGGCCTATGCAATTCATGAAGATACAAGGAAATTTATAGAATGGTTGCCATATAAAGTGGTCCATATACTTGCGACAATTCCACTTGAACATCAAATACATGAAGGATAACATCAATCACGCTGTAGACTACCTCAATCGACCCTTGGTTGTGGTGCTAACCATAGTTCCTACTTCTTGTGGGCATGAGACCTCTTAGTAGACACAATTATATAATAATGACTTTGAATTCATTGCCACATACCAACCGTTGATTACAGGAAAACAAGTTCCAAACTTCCAACTACAAGATGTGCTTTATGCTACCTAGGCCACATTTGTGTTCCTTCAAGCAACTATACGAAGATAATCTAGGAGGAGCATTATAGTCAAGTGGTAGGACACTTTGGTGTGGAAAAAATAGTAGTAGTACTTCAAAAGTATTTCTGGTAGCCAAAACTTTGACATGGTGTCCACCATTATATAAAATCATGCATTTCATATGTCATTATTAAACCAACATTCAAGAAGAAAGGGTTGTATACTCCTTAGGAGTTATTCTCCATGAATTACATGTTAGATTTTCAATTCACCAGCTATGGTAACAATTGTGTGTTTGTGGTTATCTACAAGTTTCTTTAAGATTACCATTTTAACACCATGCAAGTGTATCAAAGTTGAAGCCACGACTACAATATTATTTGAGCATGTTTGGTTTCATTTTGGGCTACTCTGTACCATTATTTTAAATAGGGACAATATGTTCCTCAACATATTTTGGTCCAACCTATGGTATTTTATGGATACTAAGTTGACCAAATCAATTGCCTTTCATTGCAAAATGGATGGAAAAACATAAGTGGTCAACATGATGATTGTGCACATATTGCACATGTACAACTCCAAGCATCCACATACATGTGACAAAATCCTTCCATATGTTCAACATAGCAATAATAGATCCCTCCACAACTCTACTAGCCACATTCCTTTCCAATTGTGCTTGGGTTCCAACCATCAGTACCAATTGATGTAGTTATGCCCATTTTGTCTTTAATGGTAGAGTCTTCCCATGCCCATGTCAAGGTAGATAGAGAATCCAAATTTGTTGAATGGATCCAACACCTTCAACAATGGGTTCATTATATCATGTAGAAAGTTAATGCCAAGTACATGTAGGGGCATGACCATCACAAGGTTCCACACAAGTTTAGGTTTGTTGTTGGAATTTGGTTTTAACAAGTTTTGAAATGCCATGTAGTTTTTTTTTGTTGCCTAACTTACCCCTTCATCTCCACTTATTCATTATTAATATTACCACACTTAGCCACTTTTTAAGGCATTCATGTCACGTGAACTTCATCAGACATTTAATCATTAATTTCACATGTTTTGGTGATTATTTATAGTAGATATTTTGATTACCTAACTACTTGTAGGTTTCATCAATGTTTATGGTGGTTTACAAAAACTCAGTAGTAGCTTAGTGTTTCTAGAATGCATATTTGTATTGGAATTCTATAACGACTTGTTTTTAGAGTCTGTTTTGACACATCATTTAAAAATCAAAGAAGACAAATTAAAAATTTATAAAACATGGGTTTTGTGTATAGTATAATAAATTGAGTAAAAAATGGACATATTTAAAAAATGACGTCCGTATAAATACATTTTCCAATGGAGGAATTTTATGAAAAAATAAATAATTTCTCGTAGTAGTTGCTTTTGAAATTATTCATTAATCTACATGGTTGCACCTAATAAAGGAAAAATTGGGCACATGGACTTTATTAGTATATGAATCAATATGGTTTTCATATATTAATTCATCACCAACCCCATCAAAATAATTGTAGATTGTTGATCAAAGATTTGGACAACACTTGGGAATTATGTTGACATTTTTAGTTTATGGTTACACAAGTGCATTGGATTATCCAAATCTCTCCAATATATTCACCATATATATATATATATATATATATATATATTATTATATATATATATATATATATATATATATGACTAATCGAAATCAATCCAACAGTGTGCAAACCATCTTTGTATTAGTCATAGATGTGAGACCTACCTATTGAGGTATTGATCTCATCTTGTTGTAACCTCTTTCCCTCTACGAAGTGTAATTTGTATGTATAAATATGAGGGGTAGATCCATTCATATTAGCATGAGAACTCATAAGAACACACAAGAGCATGCAAATGGGAGGAGAACATATTTCTAGTGTGATTTTGCAAAGGCGGTAAGCCTAGATTTTGGAATAGAAGATTATTTGTTTCTAATTTCAAACAGAACATTGTAGTATTCCTTGGGGGCGTTTGGAAAGGGATGAAGTTCCCCCTCTCTCTAGCATACATAGAGGGGGGGATGAATCAATATTTTGTTACCTTCAACAATTTTTTATTTAGTTATCTTGAAATTGAATTCATATCACATAATCAATCATCCACAATGTATGAACATAGAAATTAAAATGCAAATAGAAATTTGAATAAGAAACACTTAAAAATAATTTTTAATTTATTATAATCTTTTGTGAGGACACCAATCCTCTATAAGAAACGACTTACAAAAATTGTAGGCTCTGTTGTGGTAAAAACACAACCCCCCATTATTGATGTCTTCACTTCAAATAATGGGGACCCTTTCTATGAAAAAAAAATTGGCTAAGCACCTTTTGGGGCATTGTAAAGGACTATTAGAGACCGGAGCTGGAGAAATGGATTTAATAAACTGGTATTTCAAATACTATTGTTTTAAATGCTGGTTTCATTTTATGATAACAGGAATGGTGTCAATTTGCTTACATATTAGTGCACTTTTTTTTATATGGGTAATTTGCTTCTATTTTATGTTGTTATTTATCTCTGCTCTTATGGGTTGAACTCTGATTTCTGAGTAACTATTTACTCACAAATCTGTCTTTTAATACTGGATGAAAAGATAGTGATATGTTGTGAACTTCTTCCGCATATTATTGTTTAATTATTCAAGTTACCGATTAAATGATCAATACCATTTTGTGAACTACTTCCTGAGTGTTGTTGATTGATTATTTCAGTTAAAGGGTCTCAATAGGATGTGTTTGGTATCCATAATGTCAGTTAATTGAACTACTTCATTAACTTGATATTCATTATAAACAACACATTTCAATCCCAATATTATAAATACCTGCTCTTGGTTAGGTTAGATCTATATCTGCTTAATTAAGATAGAATTAAGATAGTTCATTTTGCTTGCATCTTAGCATAAGTTTGCATTTAGATTAATTCCTGCATTCTTTTAAGTCCTCTTTCCAAAGAGGCAAACTTTAGTTATGGATTGGCTGAGCCCTAAATCAGCTTAAGGATCACTTTCTTGCCTGATCAGCAAGAAGGACGATCTGATGTCTCTTTTCCATTGGTGAATGAAAGTCATATTTTAAAGCCATTGGAGATTGAGAAGGTAACTGGACCTAGTTGAACTAGTCAGAGCCACCATTCCAAATGGAAAAGGAGCTGCTTTAAGGTTCGGACCGGGTGGTCATCCCCCATGTTTATGCAACGATTTTCGAGGCTTCAACATAATGGCGCTAGAAAGAGGGCCTGAAACTTGTTGTTTGTTGGAGTCTTTTCAATTTTAACATTCTATTTAATCATGATGGATCCTCTTAAACTTCCAATTTGGAGTTGTATCCATGGACATGCATCTTCCAATACTCCACCCGAAGTGGTAAGACTCTTGTCTCAGGTAAAATTTAATGGTGAGAGAAATTCTTCTGCTTTTAATCATATCTTTCAATTCATTCAAAATATTTCAAATTATGATTTTCAAGGCATTGATGAAGGCATCTTATGCAAAATTTTTACTCTCACATTTGTGGCAAAAGCCAGAAACTAGTGTAGAACTCTTTTGGTTGCCTCAATTCACATCTGGGATCAATTTGTTACAATTTTCGTTTGTAAATTTGACCGCTATGATTATGATCAGGTATATGATGAAATTGAATATCTACGAAATGAAAATGAGTCTGTTAGAGATTTTAAAATTCGATTTCATTTGAATTGTTTAAAATTTAATGTCGAAGATGAAACTATGAAAGATGAATCACTAGATTGGTTTGAACATAATTATTCTCTTCCTCCTATTCCCGATCTATATGAAATTAGTTCAAGCTTTGTTCCATCCCCTTATAACATAAAGGAGAATCTCAATTTGGATGTGCAAATAAATTGTGATGAAGAGGTTTCACAAAGCTTGAAAAATATTTCTGATCAAATATAAGAAGACAACAACAACAATTTTGGAGAAAGACCTGCATTGGAATCTGAAAGTTTTTCTGCATTAAATTCAAAAATTTAGATTGGAAATCAGCAAATGCAAGTAACAGTCAAAGTAAATAATAAAATGCAAACAATTGTACAAATTTCTGAATCTTTCCATGATGAACAAATGCCGAAATTAGAGCAGCAAAGCAATCTTCTTCAAAAGAGCATAAACACACAAAAGAATGACCTGAAATCTGAAATTTGCAATGATCAAGCCTTCATTCCTATTCATAATCATAATTCTCTTTCTAGTTCACAAGTTGGAATTCAAAATTACTCAAATTCCATAATTCTGGCTAATCCTTGTGAAAGAGAAATTATTTTAAAACGATCCCAATTGTGCTGTAACATTAGTTGTACAAATAGTGATTTCATTTTATTTTTGTTTCCTCACTTATTTTGTATAAAATCAGATTTATTTTCAGATTTTATTTTTTAGATTTTTGATACATTACGCTGGTATATTGAGCACTTGACTATCAAACATTCAATTGATACATTTCCCGATTGGAAAATCAAAGTTTCATATTATAATCATGAGCATCAAAAGCTATTTCAATTTCAATTTCAATCAATGCTAATGTTTTATCAAGAGCTTCTATCTTCTCAAAGACAATATCAACAAGAGAATGCATTTTTAGAAATCTACCAGCAATCCAATTTAATTAATAATTTTCCATTTCATTTGAAAGATTTCCATCCATTTTTCATTAATTCATTTGAAAAATATTTGGAAACTTTTCCTTCATGGAAGATTGTTAATAGCTTAACATTTACACATAACACTAACAATTTCTTCAAGGCCTTTGAATTTAAAAGCTCATATCCACAATCTGGCCTGTTATCTCTTCCTTTGAACATTTCCCAATCCTTAATAGAAATCCATCCAGATTTCTATGATCCAATTGGTATTCAATTAGAAAGGAAATTTCAAGAGAAAGATATTTTCATTAAGTTGCTAACAATTACTGTGCATTCTACTTACAGATTTAATTTTTTTAGTTCAATAAGATTTCTATTTTTATTACTAACATTTGAACTGTACATATATGCAGGAATAAAAATGAGAGAATGGTTACACTGGAAATATTACTATACCTAGTCATTTTCATGTATATGGTTAGAATAGGAGTAGAATTAATTTAGTTAGTTTGTTTTATGTAGTTAATTTATTTTTAATAGTTCTGCAGATTAAAAATAAAGGAAGCAATTAACCCTTCTCATATCATATACGAGTTCAAGGAAATATTTGCCTCTCATCAGAAAATTTCTAATTCTTCCTTCCCATTTTTTAAATCAAAATCTCTTGCAACAATACCTCTACCCATGAATACATCTCTGCCTATTTCGAATAATGTATTGACAAAATATGCACTTGGCACACATCTAAATCTGTGTTGATATTCTTCCACAATTAGTGGCTTTATCCCATTCGGTCCTTTAGTTTGTTATCTGATGTTGTAAAACGCATCATATTTATTTACTAAAGGCATTATTGAACAATCACTATAACAATACAGATCTTTCTCAAGATTAATTTGGAATGAACAGAGGTAATAAATTGTTGTTTCAATTCAAAAGGGAAGACTATTTTCATATTTAATTCTGGTAAATTTCAGATTTCCTGAACATGAATAAACATATTTTATTTAGGCTAATTGCACACTCCGTTTTAGAATAAATAATAAGATGATGTTGAACAAAATCAGAATTTTGATAAATCCAAGGAAAGATTTGAAGATTTGTGAGGTAAGATCTGCAAACAATTTCCTTCAAGGTATGCATTTACAAGCTCGTTCTCATCTCTTATTAAGTTTCTCTTTTCCTTAGTTTATTTTTTATTCTTGTTCTGTTTTATTTACAGATTTTCATTTGTTTTCTAAAAACGTGAAGTAAGCAGAAAACCCATTTAAAATTTGCAACAGGTTCAAGGAAATTTTATTTTTGATTCATTAGAATTTGAACATTTTTAACTTTGCTTTCAACCATTAGAAAATCCAATTGAAATGTCAAGCAATATCATATCATTCAACTTGATTTTCGTATTGCTGATACTTCAGTGAAAATGTTTGCAA
This sequence comes from Pinus taeda, assembly GCA_000404065.3. Taxonomy (NCBI): domain Eukaryota; kingdom Viridiplantae; phylum Streptophyta; class Pinopsida; order Pinales; family Pinaceae; genus Pinus; species Pinus taeda. The sequence goes on from APFE031582401.1 coordinate 248,263, forward strand.
TATTCTGAGCTCACTCATCTTCGTCAATTGCATTTCGCATATCGGAGGTTTACAATTGAACATACTTCCATTATCATAAATCCCCGATCTCCAATAAATGACTTTACCGATATTGCGATGACCACATAATTCTGGACCCGACATGAAGTTCAAATCAAGCTTATAAAATATCGTGTCTATCAAAGTAGGGGCATAATTTTAAAGGGCCGATGTCTCGGATCCGATATGTTACTAAATTTTCATCATAAAATTATCGGGTTCACTCTTCATCGCATATCGGCCCATCAAGAATTTTTACTTCATATGCTTAAGATTGTTGATCGCTGATTAGACATGTCATCCATCACATCGCCAATATCGCAATCGCTTCATCGCATTTATATTTATGCTCACATCACATTTCTGACTCTGCGATGTGTGATGTGCAATGTGGGAGGCATAATTTAAATATTCACCGATCCCCAATACAATATATCTTGAATGATGCGATCGCTTCATTGCATTGCACATGTTCTCATCGCCTGTTCTTATCGGCAACTTGCCATTGCAGCCTTCGATGCGATAGTTTCTAATGCATGCCTCTAAGCCATTGACATTTAATCGATATATGGCATAGCGACAAAAGTGAAGTCTTGCATATTAAACTCGAAGCATGGTGAAGAAACATGTGATTTGAATTATCTGATACGGCGATGTGTTATTTTAAAAAGCGAGCTTGGGTAACCACTATGGTAAAAAAAACAACTAATGACCAATTTGCAGTGTATCTAAATCATTTTGATTTCTGATATATTTCAGTTTCAAATATATAATTACATAATTAAATATGGAATTCAAGGCATCTCTATTTTCATATTTAAATTTTATTATTTTGGATTTGGTCTTGATTCTGGACAATTTACAAAATCATGGAGTTTATATGAACTTCTAATATTTTGAGAAATGGTTATTACTGCAGATTTCTTTTCTCATTTCTGATGCATTTGTTTTCCCTTGAACATTAAGCATTCCATTTTTGCATTTTACTGCTTGCTTTAGTTTAGATAAAATAAATAATGATTTTGGGTTATAAGACTTTGGTTAGTTTGACTTCTTCAAGTTTTTAATGTTTATTAAAATAAGAAGTCAGCTAGTTTGGAGAAACATATACCTTTCAGGTAAGATCAAAAGCAATTATCCAATGGTAAGATTCATGAACCCACTTTCATTAATTTCCATTTCCTTTACTTTAAGTTTCAGTTTTGATTTTCTGATATATAAATCTGTTTTGTAGCTCTTCATAAAAGCTTCCAATCCTCATCCAGATCATATTTTTGAAGTCCATACTCTTCTCCTGGCTTAATTTCAAGAAGCAGCAATAATCCTCATTGAAACAACTACACCAAGAAGTTTCAGAACCTTTAGCTTGTTCCTCTAAGCATTATTTTTATTAAAAAATGATCAAGTTGATGCTTTGAAACAAGAAGATTGATTCTGAATTTTAGACCTATGTGGCTTATTTCTTCTGATTTAGTTACCGGTTTCAAATCCCAACCGAGATCCATCATCAGGACCAAATGAATGCTTGATAGAAGAAGAGCTGATTACAGAGATAAATAGTAAAGAGGAGGGAAAATTAAGAAGGTCGGCTGTCATTTTTTCTTTGATGAGAGGTCGGCCAATTTCATTTATTTTTATTTAATTAGTTCATTTTATTAATTTAAATTATTTTTTTATTTTTTTTTTAATTATTATTATTTATATTATTAATAAAATTAAAATTATTTTTATTTATATTATAAATTAGAATTATTTTATTAATTAATAATATTAATCAGAATAATAATTTTATTATTATTATAATATATAATAATTTAATACTAAGAATTAGTATTCATAATATTAATATTAAATTAGAATAATAATTTTTATTATTATTAATATAATAATTAATATTAAGAATTAGAATCATAATAATAATATTCATAGTATTAAAAATTTAATTAATATAAATTGTTATAGATTGTAACTATTAATAATTATTAATATTAATAGTTATTATAATAGGAATAATAAATATTTTATTATAATAATAATAATATCTATTTTTAAGGTCACAGCCAAGCCAAACACCAAATTGGTGTATGAGACCCCCTTGTTTGTGGGACAAGGGACCCACCTCCGCGCAGCGATTTGACTGCTAAGTCTACGAAGGCATACATACTCTACCCCCCTCTGGTTTTGAACCTGTGACCTCTTAGGAGGAAACACATGCTCTTAACCATTAGGCCCACTCTTATATTAGTATTAATATAATGATTAATACTAATAATTAGCATTCATAATATTAAAAAGGACTATTAGAGACCGGAGCTGGGGAAATGGATTTAATAAACTGGTATTTCAAATACTATTGTTTTAAATGCTGGTTTTATTTTATGATAATAGGAATGGTGTCAATTTTCTTACATATTTGTGCACTTTTGTCAGTATGGGTAATTTGCTTCTATTTTATGTTGTTATTTATCTCTGTTGTTATGGGTCGAACTCTAATTTCTGAGTAACTATTTACTCACAAATTTGTCTTTTAATATTGGATGAATAGATAGTGATATGTTGTGAACTTCTTCCTCATGTTATTGTTTAATTATTCAAGTTACTGATTAAATGATCAATACCATTTTGTGAACTACTTCCTGAGTGTTGTTGATTGATTATTTCAGTTAAAGGGTCTCAATAGGATGTGTTTGGTATCCATAATGTCAGTTAATTGAACTACTTCATTAACTTGATATTCATTATAAACAGCATATTTCAATCTCAATATTATAAATACCTGCTCTTGGTTAGGTTAGATCTATATCTTCCTAATTAAGATAGAATTAAGATAGTTCCTTTTACTTGCATCTTAGCATAAGTTTGCATTTAGATTAATTCCTACATTCTTTTAAGTCCTCTTTCCAAAGAGGCAAACTTTAGTTATGGATTGGCTAAGCCCTAAATCAGCTTAAGGATCACTTTCTTGCCTGATCAGCAAGAAGGACGATCTGATGTCTCTTTTCCATTGGTGAATGAAAGTCATATTTTAAAGTCATTGGAGATTGAGAGAAGGTAACTGGACCTAGTTGAACCAGTCGGAACCACCATTCTAAACGGAAAATGAGCTGCTTTAAGGTCCGAACCGGGTGGTCATCCCCCATGTTGTTGCAGCGATTTTCGAGGCTTCAACAGGCTCCAACCTTTTAAGAATATGACGACACTGATACTTAGTAAGAACCAACTTACAATAATTGTAGGCTCCAACCTAAACTTAGACTTCAATACACCAACTCTTTGACTTCTAATCATGCCCAAAATTGGTCTTCAAGACATCGAGACTTGGTCTTCAAATCATTGCTAAAATAGACCTTAAAATAATATAACTCAACCTTAAATCTGTACCTTCAACCAATAAAACTCATCCCCTAAAACTTGGTCTTCAAATAACAATACTTAGCCCTGAAACTTGAGCTTCAGAACGATAGAACCGCGCCCTCAAATCAAAACTGAAACTCAACATTAATATGGGCTTGGAACTCAACCTCTATAGGGACATAATTTGACCTTCTAGATAGGCCTAAATCTTGGTCATCTCCTCACCATAAATCAGCCTACTTGGCCTCCAAAGATACCTGTATTTGGCCACCTAAAATAGACCTTAAACAAAATAGAAAACCTTTCTAAGAACAATGTCAAAACCCTTCAAAATATGTTCCAAAACCATTCAAGAGAAAGATGCTTCAACTCGACTTCACTTCACTTCTTCTTGCTTTGTGAGGCATGAAATTTGAGCATATTCCTTTGCTTTCCTAAATATACTAGAAATGAATGCTTGAGTCAAGTGGTTAGAAATTCTCCTTCTCATGCCTTTTTATAATGCGTTTGGATGCTAGGTTAGGGCCTACTTGTGCAACTGGAATAATGTATAGTGAATATTCAAAAATTCATTTCTCCTCAACCATGAGGAGTTATAAAGGGTTCCATATATTTTTGGAAAGGTATCGAAATAAGATTTCCAACCATATATCTTATGCTATAATTTGATCTAGGTAATTGGAGTAAAAATTCCTTGAAATATATAGTATTCAAATGGGGCATGATTGTACTTTGGTTAGGTCATCTTGAAAAATATTTTGTATCTCCTCATTCCTATGACATTAGAGGGAGTTCCATATACCATTGGATAGGCCTTAAGATATGTTATTGCATATGTAATTTCCTCTTTCATTTGTACATCCTTTGGCATAAATAACAATCATTTTCAATAATACCCCAATTTGTTATTGATGCCAATATTTTTATATCTTCTTCTTTCAATGACTCCTCCCCTTGTCTACATTCGCTTCATACTTATTGTTATATTCTCCCTCTTTTTGAATTATCTCCCCATTTAACATCAATAACAAAGGGTGCTCCCCTTGAGTTTGTGCTTCCCTTTAATGATATAAAGGAGAGATAACTCCCAAATTCTTCCTGAGATATTCAAATTTTTATTTGGGTGAATTTTTGGTAAATATGTCAACAATCTATTCTTTGGTGCCAATATATTCCATCTGACATTCTACTAAGTGGCTTGTTCTCTATGGAAATGATACTTGATTGGAATATTCTTTCATTTTTAGTGCCTTGCAATATTTTTTGAGATATTGACAACACTAATGTTGTTGCAGAAAATAACAATGGGTTGATGATATTCCACTTTGATGTCCTATAAAGTTTGTTTCATCTAGAGAACCTGGGTACAAGAATCTGTTGATGCTATGTATTTTTATTTAGCTATATAAATATAAATTGATTAACGTTATGTTAGTAAATTTTCCTTTGTGGAAATGATACTTGATTGAAATATGCTTTTTTTTTAGTGCATGACAATATTTTTTGAGATGTTAACTGCACTAATGTTGTTGCAAAAAATAATAATGGATTGATCATATTCCATTTTAACGTCCTATAAATTTTGTTTCATCCAGAGAACTTGGGTACAACAACCTATTGTTGCTATTTATTTTTCTTTAGATATAGAAAGAGAAATTTATGATAAATTTCTGCTTGACTAAGATACAAGGCAATCTCCTAAGAAAAATGCACTCCCAATGGTGCTTTTTCTATCATCAATATTACCTATCCAATCAACATATATGTATTTTATTAATGTAAAATATGCACTCTTGGGATATCAAAGCCCAAATAAAGTGTGCCCTTAAAGTATCAAAATATCATTTTCATTGCTTGCATATGTGGTTTCTTTGGTGTTGATTGAAATCTTGAAACCATTCTAAATACCTGCAGAATGTTTGGTCTCAAAGTTGTCAAGTATATTAGAATCCCAATCATATATTTTTAAAGTGTTGGATTGATTTCAAGAGATTCATCATCCTTACTTAACTTGCATTCAACAATCATAGGTGTATTAATTGGTGACCATTATTCCATTCCAAAATTCTTGAGCATATCCTTGAGGTATTTGGTTTGGGAAATGAATACTCCTTCGTTTGCTTGAGAAGACTATATTCCAATGAAGAAGGATAATTCTCCAACCATTGGTATTTCAAATTATTTTGTCATTTATTGGGAAACTTCATGACTATATCATTGTTATTGCTTCCAAAAATGAGATCATACACATATATAAGTGTAATCAATAAGTTTTCTTTTTACATAGTGATGTATAGATTATTGTCAACAACCCCTCTTATGAAGCCTTATTGTTCAATATAGTAGTCCAACTTGGCATACCAAGCTCTTGGAGCTTGATTTAACCCATAAAGAGCTTTATTTAATTTGCACACATATTCTCTATTTTTAGAAGAGTCAAAACCTTTTGGTTGTTTGATGTATACTTACTCCTTTAAGTCTCCATTTAGAATGGTTTATTTTACACCCATTTGATCAAATTTGAAGCCTTTAGAACAGACAAATGCTAAGATCATTCTTATTTCTTCTAATATGGAAACTAGAGAAAAAAAAATTCTAATTCAATTGGCTCAAGTTTCCAAGTTCCATTTTTCTCAATTTGATTCAATTCTTCTTTCATGCAATTTACCCAATTCTAGTCTTTATTGGCTTGTGCAAAGTCCTTTGACTCTATTTTGGACAGCAAAGAAAGATTGTCTTTTCCTGGTGTATTGGTCATTCTTCTCCAAGCTTGTATTCCTGCATCAACATATCTAATAATTTGGTTCTCTGGGTGATGTTTTTTCACAAATTTAAAAGTTTCCTTAGATGGAGATTGTTGTTCCTTTGTAGTAATATCTTCTTGGTCCACATAGATGGTATCTTCTAAATTCTCATTTGTTTGTTCTGCTACTTTCTTTGTCCAAGCTTCATATATTCTTACATCAAGATGTTCCCTAACTTTGCATAGTATTTTATTTTAGAATTTGTAAGCTTTTCTTCTTGTTGAGTATCCAAGGAAGATTTCGTTATCTACTTGAATCAAATTTGACCAGTTTATCATCATTTATCTTCATTTTACATTTTCCAAAATTTCTGAAATATTAACTTAATATGGCATTCCTTTCCATAGCTAATATGGTGTCTTGTCATTGTTAACACAAATTCATGCTATGTTCATGATGTAAACTGTTGTAACAAATACTTCTTTCCAAAAGTTATCTGGTAATTTGGCTTCTAGAAACATTGTTCTTTCTATTTCTTGTGCTAATATATTCTTTATTTTTACGAATCTATCATGTTGTGGAGTTATTGTAATTGAAAGTTGTCTCTTGATTTTGTACTTATCACAAATTTCATTAAAATCATTTGAGGTAAATTCACTTTCTTTATATGATATTAGGAGTTTTATTCTTATGTCACTTTGATTTTCAACTCAAGATTTGAATTATTTGAAAGCATCTATTACTTTTGATTTTTATTTAATAAATGAAACCTAAACCATTCTAGTACAATCATCAGTAAACAACCTAAATTACCTTTCACCTTGTAGGCTTGATGTTCTTGTTGGTCCACATAGATTTGTGTGAACAAGCTTTAGTGGCCTTGATGTCAACCACTCCTTTGACTTGAAGCTCACTCTTGTTTGTTTCCCATGTTGGAAAGATTCGTAGATGAAACTTGTTGGTTTCGATATTTTGGGCACATATCTCACTGCTTGTGTTCTGTTAATTTTTACTGAAGTATCAAAGCTCATGTGTTCTAGCCTTTTATGCCACAACCAACCCTCATATTTTGGTCTAATGTAGCATTTTTCTCCTTGAATTTCATCAAGAATATATACATTGCTTGGAGTCTTGATCACTCTTCCCACTAATCTTCCGGAATTAGTCTTATTTCACGATATTTAGCATGAAATATTTTCTCCCTTATTTGATGATTGAATGCTATAACTTCCATAATTATGGGCGTAAAGCAGCTGAGTGTAGAAACAACAAATTCAGATAACCACAAAATAAACAAACACAAGAATAATCCAAGAACTAGAGGAATAAAAAGGAAGAAAAGAAAGAAGAATGTGGCATTGTATTTTATGCCCAAAACCAAGGTAGTCATTGGTATGTGGAAAGCGAACACTCCAAGCATATGACTAGTTGTAGAAGAAAATTATTGTCGCTAAATGGAAACAAGATAGGAAGTGTTATTTTTGGTAATGATTCCCAACATGATGGGGAAAGGAACAATGAGCTTGGACAATGGAAGAGGTAGAGCTCAAAACATTTCCTTTGTACATGGGCTCAAGCGCAATGTATTAAGTGCAAGTCAAATGTGTGACTAAGGGTATGATGTTACCTTTTGTCCAAAGGTTGTGATAAAAAGTTAGAAAACAAAGGGAACACAATATAAAAGGGCGTGAGAACCTCAAATAATGTGTACATACTTAAGGAGGAAAAAAATATTTGTTATTTGGGGAAGCTTAATGAGAGTTGGTCATGGCACAAAATATTGGGACACTTAAATGCTGACCATATTTTGGAACTCAATAAAAGGGTACTTGTATGGGACTTGCCAAAAATATCTAAGCCAAGCAACATAATTTGTAAATCATGTCAAATTGGCAAGAAAATCTGAGTGCCTTTCAATACCAAAGAAAATTCATCTACTTGGCCACTACAACTAGTTCATACAAACTTATGTGGGCCCACAAAAACTGAGACTCCAAGTGGTGAGCCATACTTCATGTTGATATTGATGATCATACTAGACTTATGTGGGTTGCATTTCTAAAGGAGAAATATAAAGCATTTGAAAAGGTCAAAATATTTGAAGCCATGGCTGAGAACCAAACTGATTGCAAACTAAAGTGAGTAAGGCCAGACAAGGGTGGGGAGTTCACTTCAAATGAGTTTAATAGATTTTGTGAAGAAAATTGCATAAGAATACAATTCACTATTGCTAACACTCCAAAACAAAAATGCGTGGCTAAGAGATAGAATAGATCAATGTAGTAATTGGCAAGAGCAATGTTGGATGAAATAAATCTTCCAAACAATTTTTGGGCTAAAGTTGTTTATACAACAATCCATATTTTAAATAAATTTCACTTCAGGCCAAATAATGAAAAAACTCCATATGAGCTTTAGTATGGAAAACCAATCATAATAAAGCACTTAAAAGTCTTTAGCAGCAAGTGTTACATCAAGAATAATGATGAAAATATTGGGAAGTTCAATGCAAGGGCTGGTGAAGAAATTTTTTTAGGATATTATAATAAGAGCAAGGGCTATAGATGTTACAATAAAATTCTATGCAAAATAATTTACTGCATTGGTATAAAAGTGGATGAGGAGTTACCTCTCAAAAGTAAGAAGCCAATATTTATCAATCCACTTGATCATATCAACATTGAAGATGAATCATAATAGTTTGGATAATAAAGATAAGATGAAGAATCATAGGCATATACTCTCATTAGAAAACTCCCTCAAGATATGTACAAAAGTGACATCTTACAAATCAGACTATTGGTGATAAGGAAGCAGGAGTTCAAACTTGAAGAAGATTAATGAATACCTCCAGTCAAAAACATATTTCTATGTTATCCATCATTGAACTAAAATATTTTTATCATGTAATCCATGATGAGAATTGGATAAAATATATGAATGAGGATGGATTAAATTTAGAAAAATTAGACACGGGAATTGGTTCCAAGACCATTAAATAAAAATTCCATTGGCACAAAATGGGTCTTTAGGAACAAATTCAATGGATGGACAAGTGGTGATAAATTAGGAAAGATTAGTATGTAAAGCCTATGCTCAGATTGAAGGAATTGATTTTGATGAAAATTTTCTCATGTAGCAAGATTAGAGGCAAATAGAATGTTTCTAGTTTTTTCTCATCACAAAAAAATTAAAGTATATCAAATGGATGTAAAATAATCCTTTTTAAATAACGAGCTCTAAGAAAAGGTTTACATAAAACATCTTAAAGGTTTTCATATTTCAAAAAATCCCAAGGAAGTGTGTAGACTGAAAAAGGAATTATATGGACTTAAACGAGCACCCAAGGGATTGTATTCTAGATTAGAAATTAAAAAACCTATAACACCAAGGATTCCAAGTAGGAACAATCGATAGTAACATGTATATCAAATTGGAGAAGGATAATATTTTATTTATTGGTGTGTATGTTGATGAAATCATTTTTGGTAGTGATGCAAATTCACTTAGCCAAAAATTTGTAGCAGATATGCAAACTGAATTTGAGATGTCCATGCTTGGGGAACTCTCATTTTTTATTGGATTGTAGATTACTTTATCAGAAAAAGGTAAATTCATTTCCCAATGTAGGTACCTCAAAGAAATGTTTAAGAACTTTGGGAGGTAAGAGTGTTCTCTTATTAGTACTTCTATGGTTATTAGATGTAAGCTTATCAAAGATGATTAGTCACTAGAGGTAAATCAAGTAATGCATAGATCAATAATTGGAAATATTTTGTACCTAAAAACCTCATGGCCAGACACTATGAAATTTATTGGTGTAGTTGTAAGGTATCAATCAACCCTCAAACAAAGTCATATTTTAGCTTCAAATAGGATTTCCAAATATTTAAGAGCTGCAATGACTATGATCTATGGTATCCAAAGGGTAAAAATTTTTCATTAACTACATACGCAAATGTTGATTGTGTTGAAAATATAGATGATATATAGGAAAAGAACAAGTGATGGTAGTTTCTTTCTTGGAAGCTGAATATTTAGTAGTTGCAACAAGTTTCACTCATATTTTGGATTAAACAAACATTACAGGACATGAAGGTAACCTATGATGAATCCATTCCAATAATCTATGATAACACAAGCGTTATCAATATATCCATGAACCCTATTCTTCATTAAAAACAAAACACATCCCCATAAAGTACCATTTTCTTAGAGAATAGGTGGTTTATTAGATCATGATGTTGGAGTACGTCTAAAAAAGGGAACAACTTGTTGATATCTTCATCAAACCTCTTTCCCAAGAACATTTTGAGTATTTAAGGCAAAAGTCAGGAGTGATGACTCACTCTTCTCTTCACTATCTTTCTTTACAAGAAAAGAGGGTAATTTTTCAAATATATACAAAGGATGGATGTAAATTTTTGGGCCAAGAAAAGAGACAAAATCAAGGAGTGTCCTTCAGATCAACAAAGTAGTACAAGTTTAGGGGGATCATAGTGAAATTCAAGGAAATTGACATAGAAATATTGCATTAATATCAGTTGATTTAGTCAAAGGGGGAGCATAATGAGAAACTTGTTATATCCTTTTAGGGGGAGCATGGTGGTAAGCCCTGGTATTTCACCAAGAATGTTGCAACTCCCAAGGGCTCTTCAACTCAAATTATCAACCTTGGGTTCTTACAAACTTCGAGGTGAAAGTTCTATATGCACAATAGATAGGATTCCACTCATGCCACCCTCAATTATGAAATTAAATCAAAAAGTGCTCAAAGACCCTTCCTCTACTGAATTAGAATGAAAGCTTGATAAAATGACAAATTGGAAATTGCTTCTAATTATGAAAATATAAATGCCATTAACTCAACTTGTAAAACCCTAACTACTCAATTCATGAAGAGATAAAGGTTGTCCTACTTACAGAAATGAAGCTATGATATCTTCCAGAATTCATCAAATTACCTCATCTACTTGCAAAAAAGAAACTAATCTATCTTGCATATGATTCATCAAACTACCAATCAGAATCATAGGTACCATCTACCTAGTTTGTACTTGCTCATAAATAGATAACCTATTTACATGATAAAGAAACTGACTCTACTCTGTTTTTGCAGTGAAGACAAGGAAGGTTTGGAGTGGTCTAGGAGATTTTCCTGATCATATTATCATAACTGGAGGTCATTACGAATCTATTCTAAGTCAAAGTTGTTGTGTGGGTCGAAACTGATGAAGAAAAAGGTTGCTAGAGGTTTGTTATAGGCGATTGCTATAGGAGGCCTGTAATGGTACAGACATGTCTGTAATGCTATAAGAGGGCATCCGAGTGGTTTTTGAAGGTGAGAATGTTATCTTGAGGGTATGGAGAGGTGAATAGTAGTTTAAGAAAATGAAAGTAGGTTGGTTTTCACCCCTAGCCAAGCTCAAGACCTCTCGGAGGCATGTCTTGCACTAGGATGAGTGCTCTCGGTGACCTAGACATAATAGCTTATAAAACAGATGTTTCTTGGGATAGAGCTTGGAGGTGGAAGGAGAAGGTGAAAGAAATTTGTATGGAAGTGATGAAGGTTCCCTTCCTTGCAGATCAATCAACCCTGCAACCAATAACATGCATGAATCCATTTATCATTTACAAAATGAAAGAAATTATGATGGAAAATATGAGTTAGATTTGAATGACATCTAATTCATTCAAACCATTGATCCAATCACTGAGCTAAATTCTAAACTACAAAAAGTAAATGTAAAACAGGACAACTAACACTAATATACTTCCAAGAAATCATAAACACAATGTTTTTGGGTTGTGGTTAAGAATCCTTCCACTCATTATCCCATAAAAGAGGTGATGTAGAGGTTGTAACCAGAGGATTTTATAGGTTAACTTCTACTGAAATGAAAGAAACTATGAACTACTTGGAATTAAGAAGAAATAGAAGTACAAGAAGAGGGACCAAAGTCTCTAGGTTGGGCCCAAATCCAAGGGTCTTAGCCCTCTGAAACTAACTCAGATGCAGCTTAAAATCCAACTTCTCATTATCAAAAAGTGCAGGTCTAATACATCACATAAAAGTTGAAAATAACAATGTCAATGCTTGGATCTCAATAACTACACCTAGCTGAACAAAATTTTTGAATCCTAATGAACTCTTCCTCTAGTTTATTTATACAAAAGGGCAGTTGAAGAAGCTCCCATGAAAGGAGGAATGGTTCCATCCTTGATCTAAAAAATGGTAGATCTTGTCCTTCGTGATCTTCACTTGGACTAGGAGTCACTCAGCTGCCAATGAACGTGAACTGGTGAAAGAGGATATGGTGATCCTGAGTCAAGTTTAGCGAGTTAAGGAGGTGGAAAAACCCACTCGATTATCTCCTAGTTGTCTCCATTAATCTCTTGTATAGTAATGGCCTAAAAAATGCTTCATTTTCCTGCAATTAAACCACATTAGGTGACATACTATGACAAACACCTTTTCCTCCTCTTACTAAGAATAATATAACCAAAAATGTGAATTAATGCACGGTAAGGGTAGTTTTAAGGCTGGATGATGGCATATTAATATTCAAAATGTACCTATTGATGGGACTCATCATTACCCCCCTTGATGAAGGTGTTTCTCATCCTCTGAGCAACTGATCTAGGTGGATGTTGGTGGCCACCCACCTATCCCACTTGGACCCTGTTGAGGCCTCGGAAATCATTGCCACAATGTCGGGGATAACCACCCGGTCTGGACCTTGGTACAGCTCCTTTTCCGTTTGGAATGGTGGCTCCGACTGGAGATAACGGGACCAGTTTCCCGATAATGAAATAAAAGGGATGGATGGGTGATGAATAAATTGCTTACATGATAGGCGAATAACTTATTCTATTGACAAAAATAGGGACACTAATACTAATCCCGGGAACAACTTATTCATTCAGAATGTAGCGTTAAATAATCTTTATCTATTTATCACGCATATAGATGACTCTGTAAAATAAATAAAAGATGTTCAATCATTCAAAGATTGCTTCACATGAATAGTCACAATGAAGCGATAAATACAAATTACTACATTCACTGTTCATATCATCGATACATATATATGTCTGAAAGGAAAGCATGCGATAAACAACCAATAGTGGAATGCATAAGGAATGCTATGAAAAACACACATATATATAAGCGATAATAGCGAGAGCGATTTCAATAACAATTCATATAACGAAAAAGAATACAGACGCAGATAATAGTACCATGTGAGCTGTAGATCGATCCAAAATATCAATCGCTATTCAAAATTCCTTCTTCAACACAGAAATGCTTTCAAACAATGACAATAGTGCACATTTGCATAAAATCCTTCCTCATCAAATTTGGAATAATTGGTCAAGTTTCATAAAAGAATATCCACGAAGTACAATAGTGCAGCTTCAGGGTTTAAGTCATATACAAAACTTTTACGACCCTTTCTAAATGCATGAAAGGGTCTTTAAATACTACTAAGCTAAAAAGATCTATGAAACAAAATCCTACTAAATTGGTATCAGTAAATGTGGTCTACTTCTCAGGGGCAATCTGGCAGTCGGTGAAATGAGTCATGCCTCAGGTTGTTTGCCCTCAAACCTTAGCTGGCTTATCGCAAGCATTGGTTCTACTTGTGGCGGTTTATTGAGGCGTAAACTGAATTGGGCGGCGAAGGTGGCATCCTGGATGTCAGGTATAATATAACCGACAGCATCGGTTAGGCACTTCAAGACGGCTCTTTGGCTGTATGGTTTGATTAAGAAGAACCAATACGCATCCCATGTCAAACTGTTGATTCCAGTGATCAATCTTGCGCTTTTCTCCACCTCCGGATAGCATGAGTGCTCCAATATATTTGTTGTTGTTAATTGACCTGGAGTGCATTGGGAAATTATGTTAGATAAATACAATGTATTATTCACTAATTCAACCAAATTTCCACTGATTGTCCTGCATCTGGAAGTCGCTCTTTCTGCTTTCATCAGTTGTGATTTCCATTTTGTGAATAATATCTCTTTGTGCGATTCTAGAATTCTTGGTAGATTAGCTACCCGGCCTACATCTGAATCCTGCCATTCTATAAAGTTTGTCAGTGTTTCTTCGGCCTGATCCAAGTCAGCCCTTGCTTTGTCTACCTTTTCACTTATAGACGCTGACAATTCGCACAATGGTTCTGCTCATATAATATGTTGACATAATAGCTTAACCTGATTAATCAATCCCTTATTTAGCTGGAGCGCTTCTGCTTTAAACTCATCTATCTTAGGGAGATTTTTTGTTTGCTCAATTTGAGTGGTCAATTGAGTGATTTGTTCATCTTTTTCTTTCATTGTTCCCTCAGTCGATATTCTTAACTGCTCTAGTGCCGCTGATAGCTCCTTTTGCCTTTGTATCGCGCCTTCATCTATCCTCTGTTTTTGCTCTTGTAATTGCTTGATTAGCTGGTTATTGTTCTGCTGCTGTACTCGCAATTCTTTCTCTGCCTGCTCTGCCCTCTGCTGAACCTCTGATAGTCTCGCTTGTAGTGAAGAGATATCCTGATCCTTGGCTTTTAACAAATTGCTCACCTCCGTTGCTTTATCAATAGTCGCCGCCGAATATGCTCCAACGAACTGTGATAGCTTGGTTAAGTCATCGGAGGGGTCGAATTCCTCTTTCCATACAACATTGCCCGTTACTGTTAATTCAGGGAATGGGGAAGGTTGATCAGTTCTTCTCCTTTTCCTCTGTCACTTTACGATGGCTTTATGCTTGGGGCTGTAAAATATATCTAAAGGGGGGATCTCTTCAATTTTCAAAATGATCTCTCCCGTTGGATCTTTAGGAATTATCTCTAGTTCTTTTTTTTTGGGTAGGCCGCTGGTTTCACCTGAAACCAGTTTCGATGTCACTTCCTGTGTATCACCATCTTTTGAAACCTCATCATCTTTCGAGCACTCTAAGTTATTGATGATTTTACTAAATTGATTCCATTGCTGGAGCAAATTCGGATCAACTAATGGATCATGGTTATCTTTAGAGCTGCTCTCTTCTTGGGTCTTTGCTTGGGTTTCTTCTTGTCGCTGTACATTTTCCTGAGTTACCTCCTGCCTTTGGCTATGTGTTTCCTCCTGCTATTTTGATGTAGTAGGAGGTGGTGTATTATGTCGCTGCTCTGACTCGCTTGACCTGGTTGCTGTCGGTACAGTTGCTAACAGGTCTAGAGGCAGAGTTTGCAACCTCTGTTCTCTGATTCTGTTAAACTCAACTAGCCCTTCATCATTATAAACATTTCGGGCAAGCGATTTGACTTGATACAGTGATTCGGCTGATTCGAACAAATCTTCAAATTTGTCTTCTTTGTGCTCAACCTTGGCCAATTTGGCCTGGTCAAGCACATTGTAAGCGATCTTTCTTGGATCATACTGCCTCCTTGGTAGAGTAGCCAGGGTGAGCAAATTCATTTTCCCGGCTTCCTTCTCTGCATGCTTGATATCATGTAGGGTATATACTCCAATTCGCAATGGAAAAGAAGGCCAAACATGTTTTTTTAGCTCTTTTCAGGGTTTGGGTAACCCCTTCAGCGCTGATTTGATAAGCTACCTCCCTGGCAAGTAGCTTATCGGGGATATAAAGTGGTAGCACATGTGGCTTAGCCTGACTGCCAAAAACTCTGATGTAGGTGAATTTCTCCTCCCCAAACCAACTTGCTACTGCAGTCAAATCTACCGTTGCTTGCTTGGAAATTTTCGGGGCAGGCTTATTAAAAATTGAATAATGAATTGGCAACATAAAACCGTTTCAGATTTGGTACAGGTGGTGCTTATAACTAGTTTTCCATAGTTTTCGATGATATATGTGAATGGGTGTGGGGTCTTGCGACGCCCACCTCCATCCCAGCACAGGAAATTCAGAATTAAAATAAAACACATCCATAATATATGCACTATAATAAAATGGTGGAATAACCCTCTCTGTGACACGATAGTCAGACCTGAAGTCAAGAATGGCTTTGGCTAACTTGTCGGATAATATGGCCGCCCAATCCATGATTTCTCCACTACATGCTGCCTCTATTAGGGGGACCATTTCTATGGTGATATTGGCAGAGTCATGTAATCCCCATAGCCTACACATCATAATTCCAGCATAACAGTAAGGTGAACACAGGGAGTCAACTGAGTACTTACCCCAGGTTTCATGCTTGTGTTTTGCTGGATTCTGTGTCCAGCCTTGAATTGGTTCAGACTTGGTCTCGTTCTTTGCTCGAAACTTCTCCAAAAATGCAGCATTATATTTCTTCTCTTCTTGCGGCAGGTGATACATTAGTCTTAGGTCTTCGGCTCGAAACGAACTGAAAACCCTCCCATCCGTAGTTTCAAACAGTCTATTTATAATTGGGAGCTCTTGGAGTGCCCACCTTATCACATCTATGTAAGGAAGAACCTGCTCCCGAGCCGCCATTCTATGTAGGAAGGAGTCAACCAAGTCTTTTAAATTGGCATCAGATTTGCTGGTATTATCACATAAAATCTCCACTTCGTTCACCATTGGCCCTTCCGCCTCAATCAAATTATAAGTCCCTTGCCAAGTGGTCCTGGGGAGTCCTAAGCATGTTGTATCTAATATTAGTCCTTTGTTCTTCCCAGTTGGATCAGTGACAGTTAGCCCTGCGGCTGGCGGAGCAGTAGGCATTGTAGTCTTCTTGGATTTCTTTCCCATTCCACTTTCTTCTGTTTCTATGGAAGAATTCTACGCAGAGTGAAAGATAAGCGCAACACATGCAACAATATCATGAATCGAACAGAATGAAATATATATATCTTGGCGCATTCATAGTAATTAATCGACTTAAGGTGGCCTTAGGATCAAATACATGGATAGGCTTCAGCCTGGCTTTTCTTATTAAATGTTCTTACGGTTCCTGTCAGTCTCATAATTACAATTGCTTCGATTAATGGTAAATGATTTTATTTTTAAGCATGCTTAGGGCGATTTGGCGGTTTGAACACGGATGAGCGGCTTTTCCAAAGGATATGGCCTTAATTACTAATAAATCATATCAAACTGCCTTTATGACTGTTACTTTGAGAACTGTGCCATTTACCTTTTGCGAAATCGGGCATCGGGGAAATGTTAAGTTATTGCATTGGTTTTGCTTGGAATCCCCGATCGCCGATATCTGATATCGCATCGTGTCGGGCATAGCTGGTAGGACCGTTTAGGATGAGGGTACGGTGAGTCACCGATCGCCGATAGCGATATCGCATCGCATCAGATGAGGAGAAGCTTAATCGTGCTTTAGGTGTTATTGTCGATTGCCAATTGTCGATTTCGCATCGCATTGCAGCAAGGATCATTACTCGTGTACTTTATGCTTTGCCGATATCCGATAGTGATTTCGCATCGGCGAAAACTAACATGTCCCTTACATTGTGTTTTCTTTGTCATTGCGATATGCGATCTTGCGATTGCTTTATCGCAATGATAAAGATAATCGTTTTATATCGGGGTTTTTTGATTGGTTTTATTAAAAGCCTTTTTTTGAAATAGAACTTTAAATTGATACCAATTTGAAACAAAAATTAAAAAGGGACCCATTTCACATTATAGTTTTGGAATTTTAATGATATGAAATGGGGGGTTGTTGTAGGGCACAACAATTGGCGATTCGCTGGGAGAAGTAGTTATCTCTGAATAGTATAGAAATACTTAGACTTTTTCATAATAGAAATTTTATTCAAAAGGGAAAATTCTAATATAACTAGATATCGTTGCATTCTAAGGAAACAAAACTTTCTTTGCTAATTTCCTCTCTTGTTGAAAATAGATACATTCCATATTTTCAAATTGGCACTTATTGGTTGATATTGATAAAATAGGAGACTTTTCCAAACCAACTATTAAAATTAACTCGTTTGCCATAGGTAGAGCCTCTGCTGCCAGCAAACGTCCATAGTCTCGGTAAGGATACCTTTTAACCACATCATTGTCTATTGTCCTATTCACTTTAGAGCATGATTAACAGAATGAATTCAAAATATGTTTTTCACATTTGTTTTTCTTTTCTTTTTCTGTTATTTTGTAAGATAAAAAGTCATTGCCTGGTGTGGTGGCCAGTTGATTGACAATGCCATTCATTGGTAGTAATCTAACCGAACAAGCTGGCTCGTGATGAGACCCCTTGTCTTACAATTGAAGCCATTGCCCTGTTTTGGTATGCAGTATTGGTAATGTCGGCTAAACTATTTTCCTATGATCATGGTAAGCAGGCTTGTAATAAGACCTCTTATCTTTTGTATCTAGTATTCTGGAATTGCATCCTGAATAATCATGAACTTAAGTAAAATGGGATAGACAATTTTCCTCCTTAAGGTAGGATGGATGACAAGGTAAGAGTTTGAGATGTTGAATTTGGACTAGCTTCTCTTTTAATATTGATAACCTTTTTATAACCAATTTTTGAAAAATCTAAAAGGATTTACAAGATTTATACTTCAACAGGAGTTCACTAGGATTGTATTGTAATTTTAGAATGCAATTATAACTAGTTTCCTAGAAATTATTCCTTTTGTTTAATACTTCTATTTATTTTAAAAGTAAATATCGCATTGCTTGTTTATGAGAAACTCTTTAAATACAGCAAATGTCAAATAGAAAATGCCTTACAGTTTTATTTTCTAGTTTTGCTACAAACTACAAAAATGCTATTTAAAAGGAGAAGGGGTTACCTCAGTTGAAAATTTTCTTTAAGACTAGGCCATTAACAGGGAGAGAATCTCTCAACCCTGACAAATCTTGTAGCATGAAGGTCGAATGGCCTATCTTTTCACAGATCTGAAACGGTCCAAGCCACATTTTCTGGAATTTTGTGTGTTTGCCTTTATCTTCATGGGCTTTGTCCCATTTCAGGACTAAATCTCCAACTTGGAATTGCTTAGAACGAGATGAGATTGAATCGAATGATGACTTGATGATCTGCTGATGTTTCGCATGAATAATTTTGGCTTTTTCTCTTTCTTCTTCTAATTTCAAGATTTGGTCATGCCTAAGTTGTAAAGAAGAAGAAGGATTTTCTTCAATAAATTGAACTAGAGCTAGGGAAGGAAGAATAAGATTTGTTGGTAGTACAACTTCTTTTCCATAAATGAGTTTAAATGGGGAAGAACCTATAGATGCTTTTTGCGTTATCCTGTCAGCCCATAGTGCAAATATTAAAGATTTGTGCCAAGTCTTGTGATTCTGTTCGATAGTTCGCTTGATAATTTTAATAAGGTTTTTGTTTGTAGATTCTGCCAAACCGTTACCCTGAGGATAATAGTTAGCTGAATATTTGAGTTTGAAACCTCTTTTGATTGTGAAATCAAACATAGCATTGCCTGAAAAGTATGATGCATTATCAAAAACAAGAGCGTTTGGGACACCAAACCTGGTAATGATGAATTGATCTATGAATTCAATAATGGCTTCAGAGTTTGTTGTCTTTAGCGGAATTGCTTCAACCCACTTGGTGAAGTAATCGGTAGTAGTAAGGATATACTTGTGCTGTTTGGAAGAATTAGGAGTAATTTCTCCAATAATGTCCATTCCCCATTGCTCGAATGGTTGTTCAATGTTGACTGGTTGCAGGGGAAAGGCTGATTTCTTTTGTCTTCCACTCGAAGTTTGACAACTTGGGCATTTCCTTACATATTCATGAGCATCTCTAAACAGAGTGGGCCAGTAATATCCGGCATGGATGACTTTGTGAGCTGTTGTATCAGCTCCGAAGTGGCCTCCTGCTGGTCCGTCGTGCAATTCCTGCAAGACTTTTTGTGCTTCCTGTTTCTCAAGGCATCTTAGTAAAACGGAATCATAATTTTGTTTAAATATAACATCATTAATAATGGTAAAATTCTTTGCTTTCAACCTTATGGCCCTTTTGTTTTTGTAGGACAAGTTGGGAGGTGCATATCCATTTTTTAGGTAAAATATTAAATCAGCGTACTATGATTCAGAATCGGTGGCACTTACCTAATTGATGATTTCAGGTTGATCTGTATCGCTTGATTCTGGAATGTTGGAGGCGCCTGCCAATAACCTGCAAAAACCTTGGCCTCTAACAATCTTTGCCGGTTTTATTTCTATGTCGTATTCCTGAAGTGTTGTTACCCAATTTGCCCTTTTTTCTCCTACTTCTTTCTGGATTAACAGTTGTCTAACTGAGGAGAAAGGAACTATAACCTTTGTATGGGCCTTCAGCAGGAATGGTCTGTAATGTTTAACCGCTTTATATACAACAAAGGCTTGTTTCTCTACTTCAGAATAGTTTAATTCTGCACCTTGAATATTTGTGCTATAGAATGAAATCGGTGCTTCCAAATTGTGATCGTTGATCTGCGTAAGTACTTCAGCGTAAGAAGAATCAGATGCGATGGTATACAATGTAAAATGATTAGAAAAATTTGGAGTATTTAGAGCTGGGGCATTGATTATTGACTTCTTGATTAGTTCAAATGCTTCCTTTTCTGGTACTCCCCATTTGAAGACTGAATTTTTCTTAATCATAGTTTGAAGTGGTAAAATAATTTGAGAAAAATCTGGAATAAATCTTTTTACAAAATTAATTTGGCCTAAGAATGACTGCATGGATTTCTTATTATGAGGAAAAGGGATTTCAGAAATTTCATTAATCTTGTCTGGGTCGATATAGATGCCATCTTTAGATACAATAAAGCCTAGGAGCTTACCTTGATCAAGAGCGAAGAAAGATTTCTTAGGGTTCAGAGAAATACCGTATTTCTTACAACGTTGGAATATTTGATTCAAATCTTGCAAGTGATTGGATCTCTCTCTTGAAAATACAGTGATGTCATCTAAATAGACAACTACTGTTCTATTAATTAACCCTTTGAAAGCGATATCCATCACCCTTTGGAAAGTGGCTCCTGCATTAATAAGTCCGAAAGGCATTTTCTGATAAGCATATGTTCCCCACTTTGTTCTAAAGGTGGTCTTGAGTTGGTCATCAGGGTGAACCAGAATTTTATTATACCCTGAAAATCCGTCCAAGAAGGACATTACCTCTGAACCAGCCACTGATTGGAGTATCTGCTCCATAGTGGGTAATGGGAAATTATCTTTTAGGCTTGCCTTATTTAAATTCCTGAAATCAATACAAATTCTTATGTCGCCATTCTTCTTTCTGACTGGTACCATATTGGAGACCCAACTCGAATGTCGTACGAGAAAAATAATCTTAGCTTTCAAGAGTTTGTTGAGTTATGATTTTATCTGACCCTCTAGGTTTGGATGTATTTTCCTCAACTTTTGTTGAATTGGTTTATGCTCGGGAAGCATTGGGATAGTGTGTTGAATAATAGACGTTTCATATGTTTTTAGATCATCATATCTCCAAGCGAACACATGCTTATTTTTTCGTAACAGACTAATAAATGCTTCCTTTTCCTCTATAGAAAGTCCCAATCCTAAATTAATATTTTGAGGATTTTGTTTGGTACCAAGGTTTATTAATTCAAACCTTAAGGTAGAGCTATGAAGTTTTGTATTAGATACAGGTTTGAACCTGTCTTTAATATCGTAAAGGTCTTCAAGCTTCACTACAGGCTTAGGGATTGAATTTTCCTCATGTTTACCTTGTATTTGAGTATCATGCTCATCTTCTTCAATGATTTGATTGTCATAGGATTTTTCAGAGGTCAGAAATTGTAAAATGTCTTCATCATGGTTAAACACTCTCCAATTGGTTACATTATCTGGAATGGATGGACTAAAAAGTAATTCTACTGAAAACCTATCCGGACTATAGTCCTCGGAAGGGAGCAGCTTGGAAGCGACATTGGCCAGCAAATCAGCTGCAGAGTTCTGCGTCCTGGGTATGGAAGATATATTGAATGCTAGGAAATGGGAGGTAAGTTCTTGTACCAACGATTGATAATGCTTAAGATGGTTCGAAAGGCAATGAATTGTATTCCTTACCTGCTTGAAAATAATTTCAGAGTCGCCAAAGACCTTTAAGTACTGAACTTCGAGGCCGATTTCTTTATATAGTCCTTAGACAAGCGCTTCGTACTCGGCTGTGTTATTAGTGCATTCAAATTCTAATCTACAGGACAGAATTGTTTTTTCTCCTTGAGGGTTGACCAGAATGCATCCTGCTCTTGATCCTTCACTGGACTTAGATCCATCAAAATATAAAGACCAAAATAGTGAATTATCTACAGTTTTTGTTACAACATTCTCAGTAACATTAACGCATTTAGACCTGTTGGTCTATGAAAAGTTTTTGATCTGTGATGCGAAATTGTCAACTGAGAAAGGGGATTGATGGGAAATATAATTGCTGAAAAATGACTCTGAAGAATAGTTTCCTAGGATATTATTGTTGAACGCGACTGGCTGATTTTCTTGTTCAAATTCTGTAACAGTATGGGTCATATGTTTCTCTCGATCAATCTTTATTTGATTCGGCTTGCCCTTATAGGGGAGCCACATATGTGACCAATCGGTGGAGATATACCCATGGAGTTTTTCTGACCAATCCCTGCTTAAAATCAATCCATAAAATTCAGGTATATCGGCGATTAGAATATCGATCCTTTGGACAATTCTTGGATTTGCCGATAACCTGATTGTTACAGAGTTTATTTCTCCTAGGACTTGAACTTTAGTTCTATCTAACTGCACAATATGAATAGAAGACTTCTAGGGTTCTATATTCAGTTTGGAACAAACTGAAGCAGGCATTATATTGGAAGATGCTCCAGAATCAATTAAGTAGTTGTGCAGATTTCGATTATAAATTTCATAAGTCAGGAGGAAAGGAGGGGTATAGGAGTTTGATCTATCTCCGATCAGAATTGTGTCGGTTGCCTCAACTCTACCAGCAGGGGGTTGTCCTGAGTCACTTGCATCTTTAGTGGTGGGAAGAGGGGAAGAAGGTACAGTGTTAAACTCTTTGAGTAGTAATTTTTGCTGATGTTTTAATTTACTAAGTTCAAACATGGTGATGTTTGCCTTAGTTTTCTTCATGTCATCAACAATGTTGTAATCCATCGAATCAGAAATTACTAAAGTCTTAGATGGTGAAGGTGTAGTAGAAGCTGATGGCTGATTGCTTGTTACTGTTGCGGTTGGTTTTCTAACGGGTACCTTTTCCTTTACAGTGTTGGTTCCGGCACTCCTTTTCTTAGGATTAGCTTGGACAGTTTCGGGAGCACCTTTACTCCTTGTAGTGACAGGAAAGGCTTCTTGTTCGGCATCAGTATCGGAATTAGGGAGTATAAAGTCCCACATTCCGTGACACTCAACTACTTCCTCTTCTTCTCCTTCAGATGGCATAACTGTTTCTTCCTCTTCTTCTTCCTCAGCATCCGAATCTGCATACGATATAACATTAGGGGGTTTGGATTCGGGTTTCTTGAAATTCCTATATGGTTTCTTCGTTGAGGATTCTAATACTTGTGTCTTGATTTCAACCATTTTGTTCGACATCGTTTTAAGGACTTTTTGAAGGCCCTCCATGTCATATGGATCCTTAATGT
>APFE031582409.1:13324-159167 GCA_000404065.3 Pinus taeda
TAGGGTCCAAAACCAAAATTTTCCGGGGCACTGCCCCGGACCCCATAAAGTGGGGTTACAGGTACCCCTCAAACCCCTTGTTAACTATGTGGAAAGAATATAACACAACCCAACAATAATAGATTCCCAAAAATAAAATGCATCGCAAGCGTCTTCATATTTCTGAAATGACCAATTGTGAAGATCATACAAGTCAAATTCACAATCGGTTTCAATAATTTTTAAATTGGTGTCAATAAAGGGCAATTCATCTAAACTGAATGTAGGGGGTAATAGAGGATTGTCTACCAATAGTTTAGATTTTCCTTTATGGATGACCATTTGGGAAAAATAAAATTACTAAGAACAATTGAAAATTTAACTAGAAGTAACAATGATTGGAAGCTGCTATTCGTTGAAATTTTCTTCTGGTGTCATTTTAGAAGCTCGGGTTGCAAGTAGAATGGAAAACGAATCTGGTTTGGCAAGGATAACAACTTTATCAAGGCAGTCGTAACAAGTTTTTGTTGTATTAACCATTAATGGCACGAAATATTTAATGCATTTGAATGTTGGAAGGAGAAATAAATGATATAACAGTCTCATGCTAAATTTATCAGGAGAAATAGTCATGGATAAACATAGCAGAAGGTTGGCGAAATGTGAGAATGGCAGGAATATTAGAAAAGTGTTGGCAGAATGAGGTAAGCCATTTGTGGGGGGAGAGGGGGTTGCTGGCGGTTTTTGGTTCCTAGGGGGGGTATCATAGTGCATGAAGGGTGGACATGTAGCAAAAGTGGAATCGGGGGAATGCACTTTGCGGACCCTCCCCCACCCCCCCTCCATTAATTTTTTGGAATGTGGGGTGTCATTGATCTCGGTGCACTTGATTATAGCCATTAGAAGATGCATAAAAATTAAGCTTTAGTGGGCGACAATCACATCAAATTTATTACAAATAATACAATTATTTAAATTTCTAAATATGTAAAGAGCAACATTTCAACGTGCTCCATAATTCCAGGGGTAAAATTATTTTATTTTCTTTTCTTTAATTCTCCTTTTATTTTTCCTTTCTTTCTTTTGATTTTTTTCTATTATTTTTTTGTTTTTATTTTTCTATTTTCTCTTTTTACTCTTATTTTTTATTTTCGAAAATAAAACATCAGCTCCATCTGGGGAATGCTCCCCCCTGTGAGATGTAAAGAACCTACAGAGCCATGTGCCTTATCTTCGGGCTCTGGAGTCTTTTTTTTGAAAATCACACTTGCTATGGAGTACAATGATGATGATAAAAAAAACTCAATACTAAGTATAATACTTGAGATATTTCTCATTCACTGGCAATGATAAATATTCTCCTTCTAGATTTCGTAGGATCAATGTATTATTTCCTTTGACTTCTGCAATGTTGAAAGGTCCTAACCATAGGTTATCAAACTTCCCATGTTTTCCTCTTTCTTATATTCTTGCATCCCATCTGAGAACTAAATCTCCTTGTCTGAAATCGCTTTCTCTGGCTTTTATGTCAAACAAGCTCTTCATCTTGTCTTGATATTGTCGAATTTTATGTTGAACTTCATCTCTATCCTGATTTAGCTCAATAATTTGATTTATCCTTATTGAAAAATCATTTTTTTCATTATATGGTTCCTCTAGAAACTTCATGACTGGAAATCCTAATTGTGGAGGGAAGACAACCTTTATTCCATAAACAAGCTAAAAAGGAGATTTACCAGTAGACCTTTTAGGTGAAACCCTGTTTTCCCATATTACATATTTGAGGCGACTGTGCTAGTTCCTTTTATGATTTACTAAAACTTTCTTGATGACTTTAATCAAACTTTTATTTGATGATTATGCCAGCCCATTACCTTGTGGATAATAAGGTGTAGAGTCGTGTAAATCAATATGATATTTTTGACTGAATTCTGTCATCTTTATGCTACTAAAAGCTTGAGCATTATCTATAACTATTTGTCTGGAATAACCAAATTTAGACAAAAAAAATCTTCAGTGAATTTTGTAAGGATTGTGTCATTTTTATTCTTGACAAGAATTACTTCTACCCACTTTGTGAAGTAATCAGTGATCGTTAATATCATATAGAAGCAAGAACTATTTCACCAACGAAATCCATTCTCCACTGCAAGAAAGGAGCTTCCATTGAAACTAGAACAAGGGGAAGTGTTGCTACCCTCTGCTTTCTTGCAAATATATGTCAAGGGATACAACTCCTCACCTTTGCTCCAACCTATGCAAACATTTTTTGCCAATAGAAACTTTCCCTTAGTATTGTATATGTAGTTTCCTTCCAATCATAATTTCCTCCACAAACGCCTTCATGAAACTGCTCAATTACTCCATTTGTTTCACTTTTAGTCAAACATAGTAAGAGGATATTTAAGGGATCCTTCCAATACATGTTTTCATTTACTATGCAGTATGTCATGGCCTTAAGCCTGAGGGATTTACATTGATTCTTTGTGAATTCAATGGGGTAATCAAAATCACATAGAAAATTCACTATGTCTTTGTACCAATCTAATAGTAAAAACTTTTCATCAATGTGTAAAGGAAGAGGAGTTGGAACTACACTGGAAGAAGGTTCTTGTGGATTCTTCTCACCTGAAATATGAGAAGGTCCTTGTGGATCCTTCTCACCTAAAATCTGCATTATAGTATTAATATCAAGTATTTTACAGTTTGATTATGCCAACTTTGTAGTTATGATATCTAAATCAATCCCCTATTTCCATATGTATTAGGCTGAGTCAACACTGTCTTTCCTGCATTGTTAGGCACATAACCAATTATAGGAGAATGTGAAACATAAATCCTAAATGATTTCAAAGCTTGTACCAAGGCATAAGCTTGTTTTTCTATGATGTCATATTTTAGTTCAGTATCTCTCATAACCTTACTAAGGAAAACAATTGGCTTCTCATGTTGATCATTATTTCTCTGCAATAAAATTGTTGTTATGGTAGTATTTAAGGCGAAGGACGAAATACTACATTTTTTTTAATAATTTGGGCTCGCAAATAATAGGGATTCTGAAATTGCCTTTTTGATCTGTGAGAAAGTGTATCTAGCTTGGATAATCCATTTAAATTCATTATCTTTCTTGAGCATATCAGTAATATCTTTAACAATTTGAGCATAATTAGGTATGAAACTCATTAAAAAAATTATCTTCCCTAAGAATGACTGAATCTCTTTCTTATTTCTAGGAAAACTGATTACCTGACTTGTTGAAACTCTGTTACGATTAATTATAACTCCTTTTGAAATTATGTGTCCCAACAATCATCCTTCCCTCATTGCAAAAAGTGACTTTTTAGGATTAAGAGAAATCCCAATTTTTTTGCATCTCTCAAAAACTTTCCTCAAGTGTTTGATGTGTTTAGTATCAGAATCAGGAACACTTTCAAATCATCAAGGTAAATGACTATGAATTTATCTACCTTACCAAAAAATGCCATATCCATTTCCCTTTGAAATGTTACTCCAACATTAATTAGACCAAATTACATCTTGGCATACATGAAAGTACCCCATGGAGTTGTGAATGTTGTATTTTATCTGTCTTCTTGATTGACCAAAATATGATTGTATCCAAAAAAAAAAAAAACACATCCATCATTGAAATCCTATCAGAACCTGATACTCTTTGAAGCAATTGATCCATTTTTGGTAATGGATAATTATCTTTCAAGGATAATTTGTTCAAGTTTCTAAAATCAACACATAATATTATCTCTCCATTTTTCTTCCTAGGAGGTACCAGGTTAGCTATCCATTCAGAATATCTTAAGGGAACAATTATTTTAGCATCTAAAAACTTTCTTACTTCTTTCTCAATAATTGGTAGTAGGATTACGTTAATTCTTCTTAATTTTTGTTGAAATGGCTTAGCTCCCGGTTTAAGAGGAATTTTGTGCTCAATAATAACTGTGTCATAAGTTTTCAATTATTCATATGATCATGCAAATACATCTCTATATTTATTAAATAAACTAACATATTTTTCTTTTATGTCCCGAGGCAAACTGGCTGAGATTTTCACCATTTTTTATTTCTTCTGTAGTACCAAGATTATCATGTACATATTATTGTTGTGAACTATGCAATGAATTTTTTGATACATCATTCTGATAAAAATAAAATCAAGGGGAACTAATCCCTCGGGAATGTAATTATTAGATAACTGAATGATATCATGATAAAAAAATTTATGTTTAAAGTTCAAATCTCAGTCACCATTATTTGATTTGATTTCATCATTGTTTTCTTCTTCAACATGTAAACTAGAAAATTCATCAATTTCCTGTAAAAAATTCTTCAACTACTCATCATCTTCAAATACTTTACAATGTCGTAAATTATATGGGATGGAAGGTTTATACTTTACTTCAATCTGGTAATGTAATTGCAAAGGATCATGTATTTTAAAAGAAATTTCAGAAACTTCCAAGGAATCTAAATGGATATTATCTTCTCTCGGAATTGATGAGATATTGAAAGTCTGAAAATAGTTCTCCACATAGTCCCATACTTCATTCCTATAAGCTTTGAGTCTAGGATGATTTGTTTGATAAAGATTCTTGATCTGTTTTAAAATTAATTATGAATCACCATATACTGCTATTTTTTTCACTTTCAAACTTTTAACTAATTCCAATCCTAAAATTAGAGCCTCATATTCTACCACATTATTTGTGACTTCAAAATCCAATTTGAAGGATTGGGTTATGTTTTTCATTTCAGGGGAAATGAGTACAATTCCTATGCCATCTCCATCCTTAGAAAATGCTCCATCAAAATATATTTTCCAAATGTAACTATTTGAAAAGTAAGGTATATTGACAATATATTCAATTCTAGTTTGAGGATTACAGATATCACTTGAAAAAAAAGTAAAGCATCCAAAATCTTGATCAATAGCATATATGTCATGATTTATTGCTTGATTAGCTTTACAAATAGCATTTATGAATCTTACTTCTTTGTACAACCTTAAATGTTCACCTCCATAAACTGGGATTGTATCATATGACATATCGATCTGCAAGCTTCCTCAAAGCTTAGCACAACAAGATCTTAATAACGACATGGAAAATTTTTGGGGAATGCCTGTAACAACTACATCCAATACTATGTTTTTCATAGGGATTTGAGCAAGTGCAACAACTAAATATTCGATTAATCCAAGAAAGGTACTTTATTTGAATCAAATGTGCATAGATCATGATATGGCTTGGTAATTTGGAACTGAAGTTGGTCCATGATAACATTACACATTAGATTAGTGAAAACACCAAAATCTAAGATATAGTTATACAGAAGAAAATCATGAACTTTTAATGTAACATAGACATGTGGAACACTTTCAACAATCATATTTGAACTAGGCCCAAAAACAATTGAAGGCTTCTCATCATGTAGGCTAATTACATCCCCTTCAACATCTACACTTGAATATTGTATCGATTTGGAGACTTGTTGTTTATAACCTAGATTTCTGGAAAGTTCAGATAAGGGAATAGGAATTTTAACCCTTTCTAGTTCTCTTTCAATATTAAAAACAGTTGGAACAAGTTTTTCAGTAGAGGATTGTTCTTGTAACTAATTTTTCGGTTGGACAAATAGTATTTTAGTAGCTTTCACTTGAGGTTCATCAGAGGTAATATTTTTTAAATGTCTACAAGGACCTTGTCTAGGTCTTAGGTCATATCTTCTATTTAGTTTAGCAGTGAGAAACTCAAAAAAAAATTGATATTTGGAAACTTGGAAGGACCCTTGATTTTGAGCTAGAGGTTGGTCCTTAGTGATTGGGACAATAACATTTTGAGATGATGGATCTTCAAAATAATTTATATCATATGGGCAACTTCTTCAAGTTATTGATCATGAATCATTAATGGAGGTTGAATTTGCTGATCAGTATTTGGCCTTCGAAAAATTTAAGGTTGAAAAGTTCTTCTATATTGAACTAGAGGTCTATTTGCAACCTATTAGGTTACACTTGGATGAGTTTCCATTCTTGAAATCTGATTAGACAAATTTCATAATAAAGAGGTTATTTCATCAATTTTGTATTCTTCAGCTTTGGTCTTTGATAATGAAGTACATTCCTCCCTGGATTTGGTTTTTCTTTCATATTTTTCTGCCTTTTCTTTCAATTTACTAGATGATGACCTATTAACTTCCACCTTAATTGCATTAGTTTGCATGTCTTCTAAGGTTTCATATTTTCTATCTCTAAGCATTACAACAAAATCATCATCAAATGGTTTAGAAAATCTAACTTTAGCTACTGTGACTAGGGGTTTACAATTTGGTGGCATCTTGTTATAAATATTATTGAATCTTTTGATAAATTTTGCAATAGGTTCACCAGGGTTTCTTCTCAAATATTCAAATTCTCTTAAATAGTAAACAAGATCATTTTTAATTCTCCATTGATTATTGAAGATGTTGGTTAATTCATCCCATGAATTAATATAATTTGCTTGTAATTGTCTAAATCATATCCTCACATTTCCCTCTAATGATTGAACAAATAGTCTTGTATAAACATCCTCATGTTCAATGTTAATATTGTCTGCAAAATCGAGAAACACAACCAAATGCTCTTCTATAGATGGCCCTGTTTCTCCATTGAATCTAGGCAAATGTTTCAAATACCATTCAAGAAAATCATGAAGTTGGGTTGTTGGTGGAAGTATTAATGTTGCATATTGAGATGTTACAATTGGCATAAATTCATCCATTTGGTGTTGTTATGGAATGACATGTTTAGGAGAGACAACTTTGCTTGAAGATGGTTGGGATGAACAATTAATTTATGAACTTTAGGTATGATTTTCTATTGATTTTCAAAGGCTAGAGGATTTGTATAAATGCTAATTTCCTCTTTAGGTTTGGTAGAAATTGACGGATAAGTATGTATGAGAGAGGAAATGAAATTAGTTGGTTTCAATTCAGGAAATTGAATCTCAGGATCTACTTCAGTATCATATGGTTCTGAATGGGAAATAAGAAACTCAAAACGCTCAAGCTAATTAACTAGAAATGCATATTGAAGATCTACTCCTTTAGAAAGGAGTTCTAAAACTTTAGGTGGAAGATCTGATAATTCAACAGCTATTGGGATTGATTCAAAAGTCTCAGTTTGTGAGGGCATCTTAAGTGGAAGAGAGGCAAAAGAAAAAGTGGAATCTTCTAATCTACGTCTGATAGATGTGATTCTTACAAGTCTCTCTGGATCTGATAAAGGAGAGAAAATCTCTAGATTTGAATGAGATCTGGTATGCTTGTGTGACACCATATTTAACCAGTGAAGTCACAAAGTGAAACATTTTAGCTTGTTTTCCTCTTATTCACCATTAAGAGGCAAGTCTAACCGATGTCCCAAGGAAAAAATTCAAATTTCATTCCCTGATAACAATGCCAACTTGATGTTGTATCTTTGTAGACAATTCTAGGCTGGGGAACTATGCCAAATCATCTAAGTAAGGGTTTAATTGAATTGGATGACCAATAAATTAATCCTTTAACACTTTTAAAATCTAAATAGTTTTTAGAAGTTCAAAGGGATGATATTCATTCATAATAAAACAAATATTTAAGTTGATTTCGAAAGTGGAAAATAAGAAGATATGTGATAATCAAACATCCATCTTGAATATTTCATTAATCAAATACAATTGATATGGGCAGAAGAATTCTACAACCAAACAATATATATTCAAGAGATGAAAAAATTCAACAACTAAAACATATAGAGGAACTAACTTAAACAAATTATTCAGTTAAGTAATCTCTA
The DNA here is from genome assembly GCA_000404065.3 of Pinus taeda. NCBI lineage: Eukaryota > Viridiplantae > Streptophyta > Pinopsida > Pinales > Pinaceae > Pinus > Pinus taeda. Next base: position 21,135 of record APFE031582409.1, read on the forward strand.
TAATGGTTATAACTTTGCAATGGGATATTAGGGAGATTGATACTCAATCTAGCCTTTCCCTAACTCTTATGTTACCTTGAACATATGCAAAAATAGATTATGAAAAACATAAATGAATAAACAAGAAAAACTCACATGAACACAAAAGTTGTTAAGAATGAAGCCAAAATATTTTGATTCTTCAAAATAAATTAAGAGTATTACGATAGTGTCACTGGATCATCACAAGGGTTCAACCCTTATTTCTTTGAACTACAAAATATTTATAGAGTGTAATTCAAAAATATCTAAATCTAATAAAATTTATTATAAAATATAATATTATCCAAAATTGATTTGGATATTATGAAAATAGAACATAAAAATAGCTTTTCTGAACTGATTTGAGTAATCAGCACACAATTTGAGGGTGTTGTTTGATGACTGCTACTTCAAATTGAATTCTTTTCTTTATGCTCCCGTTATTTTTCTTTATGCTCATTCTTTCCCTACAACTAGTTGTTGAATTTTTGCATTATGTTTTACTTGATGAGTTCAAGTGATTTATCCCATCTTATATCATCTGGAATAGAAAATTTTGTTACTTTTTTATATGCCTCATCGACTTCTGTATACTTCTCAAAGGTTGGCCTAGTAATGAGAAAATCTTGAACTTCATGTTGGATAAAAAGATCATATTCCAGGCCTTCAAGGAATTATTTACCATTGATTATCCATTTGGACTTTAGCAAACTTTGTTCTATCTGTTGCTATCTCATGCAATCTGTGCTGGTAATTTTCTAGTGGAATCAATTGGCCACTAGAATCTCATAGAGCTGGAAGTCCTTTCTAGCGTAAAACATTAAATTTTCTATGAATTTTTTTAGCCTATACTTCTAAGTTTTGGCATTTATTTTTTAAATGTAACATTAAGTTATTTTTTGTCAAAACACTTCTTACTTCTAGGATTGTATCATTCCTATCTTCAATTCCAAATTCCTCCAATTCTTCTTTTGTTTTAAAATCCAACATTTTGATTATTCTAGTTGCTTCTCCTGGCTTGTGATCTAAATATTCTTTGATTTATGTAAAGGTTTCCTTTGACCCTGTCACCAGTTCCTCCCATTCAAAAATGATTTCAATAGATGTCTAGAGTTCAGTTTTAGTTGAATTTATAGTAACCCATAATTTTTCTTTTGCTTCAGATAATGTCTGTGCAATCAATGATTCATTTTCATATTTTTCAAGTTTATTGGTTAATCTAAAGTTTTTCTGTACTTAGGCAAGATATGCATTATCAATCTTTATTTTTTTATCTTGGGTCTTCTCCAACTAAGCTCTGAGCTTCTCAATTTCCATATATTTTAATGACAGGTCTCCCATAGCTTTTGATAATTGCTATGATGGATTTTGACTAGTAGACTTTGTTTCTGTTGTTGAAATTGTTGTTGTAGATGTCCATGCTCGAATGTGGATTTTAAGTTCTCTTTCCTTGATTAATTTTTCCATCTCCACCTCAATTTTCTAAATCTACACATTTTGATATACAATCATTTGAAAAAAAATTCCCTTTCCTTCTCCAACTGACATACTTATTATGCTTGGCAATGTTTATTTGTTGGTAATATCAACTGTTTCCTTAGTGCCTAAATGTCTACATTTTTGCTTTTAATTATTTTGTCAGTTGCCTTTGCATGGTTAGGAGTTTTGCTTTTAATTATTTTCTCAGTTGCCTTTGCATGGTTAGGAGTCAATCCTAACTTTAAAGCCAAATATTCTAATCCCTTAATTTTGGTATCCTTAGCTAGAGAAGAAATCTTTTCTAGCATCAACTGAGAGTTAATATTGTTTAGAGATGCTAGTAGCTTGGATGCTACCATGACAAAACTTGTCAAAGATGTGTTGAACATTTCTCCTGCTTACTTGTGAAGATCAATTTGATCTATACGATGTATTTGTTTAGTATCAAATGAAAATACAAAGGTTTTTTAATCTTGAGCACTCTTAGGCACATGGACCTTTAGTTCCAAAAATGTTAATTGGAATTGTCCTCTTTCACTATCTAAGGCAAAAATTAACCTAGTATGAATTATAGAAGACTATTTCCAGAACTCTTCATATGTCAAACTTTTTAATGCCTCATTTTTCTTCTTCATCTCTAAGAATTTTGCAAAACTACTTTGTTCCCTTGAATAAGAAGGAGAATCTATGGTGGTTTCTTCAATTTGTTGCAATGAAAATGCAAATTCTCCTAAAAGTATGACTATGATAGGTTCTTCAGAAGTCTAAACTTTTGAGGAATCTTCTTCAACATTTATGATCTTTCTTCTCTTAAACACTTTGAATTCTACCTTATGTAACTCTGATCCTATTGGGGATCAAATTTCTCTCAGTCTTTTCAATTATTTTTCTTTCATCCTTGGAGTTTCCAATGTTGTTTGACTGGAAACTAATTCCTTAACTTATTGGAGTGCGTTCTCTTCCAATTCTTCTTTGTCGGCATACTGTTAAATCTCAAGTTTTCCAATTTACTGATGCAGACTTCTACCTAACTCTCATTGATGATATTATTCTGAATGGATCATATGACCAACTAGAACTCAATCTAAACTTCATCTAAGTTAACAAATAATTAACTTCTTTTTCTGTATCTCTAGTGTTGACTATGAATGGGACAACTTGTGCCTTTAGTTTAAATTGAGATTTTCGCTTCTTGGCAATAAAATGAACATCATCCATGTTCGTCATATGTCTGATATAATATAGTGAACAAATCCTCATGGAGAGGAACACTGGTAGTTTGTAAGGTGGAATCTTGCAACCATAGATTCTAATCTCTTTAAAATTCTAGTACGAATACCAATCTCCAACTTTATACTGCTCAATCAAATGTAGAATCCTTTTGATCTTTGTGGAAACTCTTCAATGGACAATTAGTCGTATAATGTCCCATCTTGTGACAATTAGAGCATCTTACTTTAGACATGTCACCGTTCTTCCATCCATGAGAAGAATTCGATTTGAAATGGGAAGCCTTCCCCTTCCCTTTCCTTGCCTTACTTGCTAAGGCCATATTTTCTTTGTCATCATTCTTGGATGAAGAACCATCTCGTGTGCTCCTCCTGATCTCCTCCAGCATAGGATACGACCACAGTCGTTCCCAATCCGGTAGTTTCTCCCTTCCATTCACAGAGTCCTGGTAGCTATTACAACTCTTTGGAAGGCCAAGGAGAGCGAGGCTCACCATATCATCATCGGTAGTAGTTATTCCCACACTGCCAAGCTCATCTTTGCAGGTGGTGAGCTTGTTCAGATATGTGGAAATAGTATCACCCTTCTTAATCTTAATTCTTTGAAGCTTATCCTTGAGCACCAATTTCCTTTGGTTGCTACTATTCTGGTAGAGGTCCTTCAATGTCTTCCACATTGAAAATGGAGTATCCTTCCCATGGAGACTTGAGACAATATGGTCTTGAACTCCCTCAAGGATGATCCATCTCGCCTTCGCCACACACTTCTTCCACTCAGGCAACTTTTGTGCATTAGTTGAAGCTGGCTTTGGGATTTCTTGATCAATGAATTCCTTCAAGCCATTGTCTTCTAATACAACCTCCATTTTATCTTTCCATGCTATGTAATTCGAGCTACCTTCGAAGGCATACTCGAGTCTCAAGCCATAGAACGCCATTGGCCAACCTTGAAGTATGATATGAATTTGATTTGCACCTGCAACCCTGAACTTCAAACTTCGGATTCTCTTCTCAGTATACTATTCACAGCTTCGTTACCATGTAGAAAATTTCTACAAATCCATATCTGATACCATGTATAGTATTTCTACTGATCCAACTCTGGTACCATGTAGAAAATTTGTGTAGGTTAACCCGATAATGCAATATAAATCAAAGCAGAATACCATAACCTACTTCTACTATCAATTTGTTGAAGCTTAAAGATCAAGCTGAATAATATAACCAGAAGAAGAAGAATCAATGGCACAATACACATGAAAATACTTTGGGGAAAGCCTCAGGTAAAAACCCCACACTATTGTATTATCATACAAGTGGAAATACATAGGAATTATACGAAACCTTAGCTCTCACAGCTAGCTAGCTCTCAGTACAATCCTCATAGATGCTCACAGGAAATCTTGGTTGCTCTCTAGCCTTCCTCTCTGCCCTCTAAGCTCCTATTTCCTTGCGTTGTTCCTTGTGGATGATCCTATCTTACCAAGTGGAAAACTCATCCTCCAAAACTGTGCAATCCTTAAGGATAAATCCTTGACTACATGCATGATTTTTCTCCATGAGAAAACACATGCAACTGATATTACATTGTCCTTGACTTTAATCTCAACTGGGTCTTTCTCATAATAGACATGCATGAGTTTCTGATGAGGGAATCTTCAGTTAACTGGAGTAACACTAGTTGAGTGCATGCATGCATCAACTCACTGTTAACTCACTATTAGTTCCTCAAATAGTTTGGAAGTAATTTAACTGGACTTAACTCAGTAAACTGAGTTAACTAATTACAACTCAAATATAACTCAATCTTATCTCCTTACTTTAAGGGATAACTCTTGCATGACTTTAGAAATACTTCTAACTTGAATTTCTCCAACTAATTAATTTAAAATATATTAATTAATTATTTCCCAAGTAGATGTTAAGACTAAAATTCGATTTTAATTCACAATTTAATTCAAGGACAAATTAAATTGGAATATTCTTGTTGCCATATTTCAACAAGTTTCCCCTTCCACAACAAGCAAATATTTCTAAATTCAATTCACAAATAGTCCAATTATATCCCAAAATGAGCTTTTCTTTTCCTTTCATAATTTTTTCCTCACAAAAATTCCATGGGTCACTTGACTTTACCACCCTTTTTAATTTAATTATCTAATATAACTTTAGAAATGTTTATTTTTCCCCTTTATGACATTAAATAATTAATTGATCCTTTTTCCAAACTATAGCCTACAGGTATCCAGATAGGCTACTAAATCATCCCCTATGTAGTCACTATTCCGAAGGGGACATTACAACTGATCTCTATGATTTTATTTCCATAATACATCCCTTTGAAACACTGTGTAGTAGATACAACGAAAGGCGTGGAACATATTAGACCTTGATTAGTCACAAAATCGGTATCAATGAAAACAATTTGAGAATGTTAAAGGAAAATCGATGGGCTAATTCGATAATTGGTCAAATTTATTGTTAGCATTAACATATCCAACATGGACAATTTTTGATGTTTTTAACAAAAATATGTATAGAAAGAAACTATATATTCTTTACCAATATAACTCATCCAATAAAGAAAGAGAAATGTATCTTTCAAATCAAGTGTATGATGATAATAATTCACAACACTATTTTCAACGTCAACATCACAACTACCACATGGAAGTAGTGTCATACCCAATATAATTTCCTCGTCAACTTTTTGGTTTTCAAATAATGAATTGTCTTTAACCATGTGATGAATGAAACCAGAGTCAACAAACCATTCATGGTAGAAGAGGTATTCATACACAATTCTTTAGTAGCTACATGAAAATCCCTACCATTGTGTGAGGATGCCTCGTTGTTCCTAATTTAACGTAATCTTTTTATTACTTTATAAGTTTTCCAAGAACTTAAAACATGTCTCTTGGATGCCACAATAACCAAAATCCTTGTTATTTGATTTATTTTCTCTCTACCGCTTTTGCTTCCACTATGAAAGAAAGGAATATTTCCTTTTGGGACTAGAAAAGCACCTTAGGGAAGCATATTTCCACTTTTACTTAGGGAAGCATATTTTTTACTTCCCATTGGAAAAATCATAGTCAATTTTGAATTTTTGAACCAAGCTTATCAAGATCTGATAATTTATGTTACTTCTCAATTAAGAATTTTAAAATTGATCTAAATATAGCTTAACATAATGAGAAACAAACCTATTGTTCATATAGAAGTAAGTGAAATACAATATCTTGTAAGGAGTTGAAACAATCTAAAAAAGAATTTGAATGCAGTGTATATGCTTCCTTGAATTGATACTTGCAATCCTCCCATTACTTGAAATGAATTAACTAATATTTGTTTATTTTGAAACCTTGTGGCTTTATATACATCAAACAAGTTTTAATTTGCATCACATGAGTCTTATTAGGTTGGATTTTTGTTCCAATTGTGTCTCCCAAGTCTTTAGGAGATCCCAATTTCTAAATATGGAATCATAATTCTTTTAACACATGGATGTGAATCAAAGCTCAAGATTCATTGGTAACATTCAATGGTTTTTGCTTCTTGTCATTATTATTGGGTTCTTTCTTATCACCTTAATTGATTTATATTAGGCCACAGTTCTAAATTACATCCTCCTTTTTTTGCAACTATTATTACTCTTCCATATGTGATTAAAACTAGATTTATCGATCTAATGATGAATCTAAAAAATGGTTTCATGTGAAGATAAGGTACACGCGGGTGTACAAGGTGCAATGGTCTTATGAGAAAAATATGCAAGTTTCTCTTCAATACCTGAACCCTTCTTCTCCTAAGGAAAACTGAGTACCAAAAAATATTGATTTTTACAACAATAAGTAAACTCTAACAACAAAAAATACATGCCACCTTAAATAAAAAACTAAAATAAAATAAAACTTGCAATGGAAGAGAAATGGAAAGAAGCCAAACCAATTTGTAGAAAAAACCACATACAAGTGGTAAAGTATTGTCCAAATAAGGTACCATACACAAAAATATCAGTCAAGATTATACCCACAAAGTTGCATGTGAGAGACACCATGGTTGGTGTCAATGTATGAAGAAGGTTTAACTTTTAGGTTGAAAAATGTACCCTAGGTACACATCAGTTCATCCCTAAACATTGCACATGCCCTTGGAACAATTCAATTATATTCCAAATAGAGGTCACAAGTACTAGGAAATCATAGACTATGAATGTAGGTGTAGGTCATGAGTGCAAGCACAAATTGTGAGTGGAGTTATAGGATATGAGTGTAGGTGCTTGTCAATGTGAAAAATAATGAAAATAAACCTATAAGAGTAGGTTCTCAAGTTAGCTCATACATAGGGAAAACCCATGGAACAAGTTCATATAAAACCATTGCTTGCTAGTAGTAGTGGAAAGGCACATGACAATAGAATTTTATCCTTTTGACATAAAAAATGAAAACCATAAATATAAAGATATCTCCTAAGAAATTACCATAAAAAGAGTAGATTAGAAAAATACTACCAATACTAATGCATAATATGAACTCACGAAAAAATACTTATAAGAATTGTGATCAATATTGTTGCGAAACTGTGATTGAAGGCCTTTTGTTTTTCGATAATATTCTAGTGATTAACAATGTTTCATGCCCTATTCAAATGGATGAAGTCCCCACACCCCACCCAAAAAAAAGAAAAAAAATCTATAATGAGCTTGAAAAGCTTGAGTGCGAGCAATGATGGAGTTAAGACTCAATCACTTAAGTCACAAGTATTGTGGGTAGGCTCATTACCCTATTAACCTTGAATATTGAATAGTGTCTCTCACATCATGATATACCATTGGGTAGAAACCCCCTCTACATAATTATTAGCTCTAGGTTAACTAGATATAACCATTGTATTAATAGGTAACCATTAGGGGCACCTTCTAACCCCTCATCAAGGAAATCTAGGGCCACCTTCCAACAACCACTTCAATCCTAAAAAATCTAAGAGAGTCTAGTTCCATCAAAGTCCCAAAAAAATTGTCTTGGTCTTGATAAATTCTTGGAAAGAAAGCATATTGTGCTCTCGATTGAAAACACTCACTTTCTAAGCTTATAGGGTCTTCATGCGGCTATATTTCTAGGGAGAGGTAGGAAACCATCCATCTAGTATGGGTTGGGTGATCACATTCATTTACTTAGATCAATGTTAGTCACTGATTAGATTTCTTATTGTTGTTTCCATCCCTTCATGCATGCCCATGAGAAAGAAAATGAAGTTCACTTGCATGTTGGTAGGTAGTATATAAAAAACTCCAAAACTTCTGACATAGCCACCCTACCTATTATTATGGGTAATCACTAACTACAAAGGAGAACATCAGTGACCAACAAGAGGTGGCATGTTGAAATATCAATGAGTAATAGCGATAGGACACACACATGTTGGAATTAATTATTCCATAGGTAGTGACAAATAACCTCTCGCAATGGGTCAATGACAAAGCACTGGGAGAAAGAGATCATCTTCTTAAGATTTGTTCCCTAATATTCATTCGTTTAGTAAAAAAATAACCTTGTTGGGTATGTTTGATGGCAATTTGTTTCAATAAATTAGCCATTTGAAGTGAAAAAGGCTTATTCCAAAATTCTCCTATATGTTTTGATTTTGGAGCACTGGATATTTGATAATCCCTCTAAAGGCATATGAAAAACATAATGAATCTATCTCGTTAGGAAAGACCATTAGGGCCTTACATTATAATACTAATGCTCTTAACTCAATAATACATTTTAAGTACATGTAGTGGAACATTAATTACATCAACCTACATGTAATGGGCATATTTATAAGAGGGATAAAATAGGCTCTAAGTAGGCTCTTAGGCTTCATAAAGTGTATATGTGGAGAGTTTTCTTTTCATATAGGTAGTGGATGAAAGACTTGCTTAACTACAATGTTTGGATATTCTAGCTATGAGTTAGCATACATACATTTTCAGGAGAGCTTTATTTTATTATTTTCAATTTCAAAAGTTCTAACTGTTATCGTTTTGATATGGAATTTATTGTATCTCCATTTGTTATGATAAATAGACCTAGATATATTTGATTTTTATGAGATCATTTTGTTGTTTTATAATTTCATGTTCATTACAAACTGCCTCATTGAACACAAATCCTAATTTAATGATTTGAAAAAATAAATCCAAGAACAAAATATATATTGATTTTTCAACTTCTTTTCTATAGGTCTAGACAAGGACATAACTTACTGAAAACAAGGTTTGAAAGGATAGAACACAATTCCAAACCTTATAATTTTCTTACATAATTAAACATAAATATCATCTTATCTATCTTTCTTTTAAATAATTAATGCTTACATGAATCTTTCTCTCAAACTTCAATATCCCTTAGCATATTTTTATTTGGTACGTGATTGCATAACAATGATTGGAGTTTAAAATCAACATTTATTGTTCTTCATACATTTTCTTATTATTTTTTCCTTTCCTGTGATTATTCCCTATAATTGTCATCAATTTGATAATTTCCTTCGAAGCAATTAGGCCCATAAAATTTTACTTCACTAAACTCAAATCCTAATTCCATAATTTCAATCATTAATCCCAAGTAGATTGCTTTTTCAACATTTTTCCCATCACTTTAAACTGACACACAAATAATTAAAGGGAAGTCCGAAACAACAAGATATAAATGATAAACTCAAACCCCTATATGTTTTTACGCCATTAAACCTAAAATAACTTTAGATATTTCTTTTAAAACATTTAATGCTTATTGTGAGTCATTCTTTTAAAATTATATCCCTTAAATTAGTGTTGATTTTCAACTTTCACTTTCTTTGTTAAATTGTTAATGCTTTTAACTCTTATATATATTGTTTATAAGTTTTCATGAATGCTTAATTCCCTTGCAAACAATGTAAATGCCTTGTAAGCAATGTAGTTGTCTAAGTTTTAGGATATTGTTTATTTAGAAAATTTTATTTAGTTTTCATTCTAATAGTATATCAAATCTCACATTGAATATCTACTTCAATTTAATATAAACAAGTTTAAAACTCACTTTAAGAGATCTAAAAGTTCTAAACAAGATTATATTTGGTTGCATTTGCTTGTTTGATGTTGAGAAAGAACAAATAGATAGCAATTTCCTCTTGCTTAGACACTAAAAGTTTTAGATCAATAGCCTTTATTTACTGCTTTTGAAGTCATACTTACCCTTAGGACCCTTATTTGACACTATAAATCACTTAAGAAAGTGTCCCCATGGTTGGAAAAATGCTTACTTAAAATGAGAGGAATAGGGTGAGGTGACATTTATCCAGACACCTTGTTGGTTTTTAAAAAATAGGTATTTCTAGGTAATGAAGTTTTCTCAAGGTTGTTTTGTATTCTTGAAAAGAATATAGTGTATCACATTAATTCCACAATACCTATGACAAATTGTTGCTATTACATAAATATATTTGAAATTAAGAAGTGTTTAAAGGGATGCTTATAATCCCACCTTGTTTTCCTTAACACAAGCTAAAAATATCATCAACCTTTTCATCTTTGTCACTTTTGCAACTATGTAAACCATAAATATGACCACATTTCATACTGAGTGAAATGAAATTGTTGTCTAAAATATGAAATATATGACATTTCTTCTTTTGAAGAGCATTTTCACAAGTGTTGATGCAAGTATGTCTTATATTCTTCACTTTTTTTTTTTTTTTTTTTTTTTCATTATATCTTTTGGGAATTTTAAGTCATGACAAATAAACAGTTTCCAACCTTAATAATAGTTTAGAAAATTGTAGCTTTCAAAGATTTGTTTCACTATCATGGTGTTAGGGCACTATTTATGACAACATTTGAACATTAATAGAAAACTAATTCTTAAAATTAAATATTATTACAAAGATAATATTTTTGACTAAAAATGAATGGCACAACATGGTTGAGTAAATATGCTAAGAGAGCATTAATTACAAGTGTAGAAATGTGAAAGATGAGCATATGTATGTATTGAATCTTAGGTTGTTTTTCATCTCAAATGAGTTTGTAGTAGCAAGAATGAAATATAATAGTACAATTGGCTTGGTTCCAATCGATGTTGGTAATGGATTTATATACCAATGGTCCAAGATGATAAGAAAAAGGAAGCCTAGGCGAAGACTTGCATTTAAGGGACTATATGATAGTAAATAATTCATTGTTAGACATGGGTGGAGCATTTCTTGTGTGATAGATGACAAATTGGGAATTAGTAAAATTGTTTTATACTCTTATACTATTCATTGTTATAGAAACCATTAGAATGAAAGATTCAAGGATGTGCACATTGTTTTGATATACAATTTGTGAAATCCCATAGACATAGTTTAATATTATTATTAAACATGTGTTTACTTAAGGGTCAATTGGAAAGGGAATTTGATATGAAACCTAATCTAGAGTTGGATGTTCTATTAGACACCCTATGATTAACTTTTAGGGAAAGTAATTGGAATTGAATGTTGAATCCAATTATATAGTTTACCATATTTAATTGCTTGAATACGGGGTTTTTTTATGAGGTTATGATTATGGCGTAGTTATTTAAAAGTCTTGCACCTATTTTATGTAAACTTGGTGGAGGAAGATTTGATTTACTTGAGGAGTTATGAAATTTATGTGAAATTTGTTAGGATAAGTTTATGTGAGGATACAAATGGGAAGTTTTTTCTAGTGACATATAAAAAAATAGCTAAAATCAAATGGTAAACTCTCTTTCTTAAGGATTTCGATAAGTGGATGGTGCAGTGAAAATGATGTTAATTGTTGTTATGGTAAGAAATACCATGAAGAATTGCGTAATTTGAGTGGTGAAGTTAAGCTTAAATGAGTCAATATAAATATTTTAAACTGAAATATTAATATTTGTGAGGTAAGGTGAAAGTACCATAGACACATGTCAAGGTTTAAGGTGTTTAAAAATTGGCAATTGTGTGCACATAGGTATATGAACTTTTGAAAGAAATTCAAGGAGACTATGGAATGTGTTTTAATTGTGAAGAATAATGAGTTGATTCTTGGTATGAAAGATAAGAAAATTGTACTCCTATGCTTAATTGTAGATTTTGGATTATGTGGGCTATATATTTATTTATTTATTTATTTATTTTTTTTTTTTTTTTTATGCAAATTATGACTAAGTGAAAGAAGGTGATAGTTTTCTACGAGGGATTGATTTCTGAAAGGAGAGAAAATTTGACTAATCTATATGTTGAATACTATGTCAACAAGTGACCTAAAATTATTTCCATAACCGATCCAACAAGATCCTATCAAAATCTACTAAAAACACCTTCACGTTAAAGAGCTTATCAAAATATTTTCAGTGCAATTTTAATGAGGTCAAACAAATATCGCATGCAAATGTTTATACTTGTGGAATTTGAAGACAAACAAGTTAAAAAAGGGTACAATGTTAACACATGGGGCAATCACATACTAACACATAGAGTAATGACCTGTTGACGCTTGCACTAATCAAGGATGCAAATGTGGATCAAATAAGACACAACATGGAAATCTTAGCTTCAATGTGGCACTTCATGTTTGTATTTTTTTGAGAATCGCGAGGGATTTAAAAATATATATTTTATAATGCTAACTAACCAAATTCTTTAGTATCACATGTTGTTAATGATTTTTTTGTACATGACAAGCATAAGTGCCCTAATTCACAAATTCAATCCAATACATGGCCCACATACCACTTATCAATTACCTTTTGTATAAATCGAATAACCTTTTCTGGTATAAAATTTGTTGAAACATGATGAATGTGGGATAACTCTCCATGAATGGGAAATAAACAATGGGAAGGGAGGGTTCAAGGGGATTTGAACCCCGAGAACTTATACAAAGATATAATTCCTTACCATTAGTTCATAAGCCATATTATTGTTATATAATGGAAAACAAAAAAAAAATGAGCGCACACAACAATATTTTGTTGGAAGAAAGTAGGTAAGACAGGTTCCTTTTAGTGAGAAGAAGCCAAAGAGGGTTGTCAAACCAATGCTATGGCTTTCCTAGAAGAACTTTAATGAGTCTTTTGCAGATTGGAGGTTATTGTTTGATGTAAATAAAACATAATTGATGTATTTTGCATTAGAAATTATGGATATGTTCCTCTTTTGAAGAAAACCTAGAGACATAGCCCATAAGGGGTGAACTTTGTTAACAATTTGCTAAGTATTTTCTATGCTTTATTACTATTCTCTTTTCAATTTCCATCATTTTATTTTTCTTATTTAAGTTATTAAGTCATTTTTAAATAAAGTTGCAGTAAACATGGGAAGCTATGTATACAAATTCGAATCAGTGTAATGATGCAATTTTAACACTAGCTTTGGATCAAGTTGGTAGAAGAGTAGGATTTGAAAGCATCATTGTTAAATACTAACTAATTGTAATATCAAGCATGGAGAATGATAACTTGAAGAGTTCAATCTAGTGATTGGTATAAAATGTACATTTCAATGGCAAGTAATGGAACCTGAAAGGGAAGAAAACCAAATTGGGTCTGAAAAGTTGTTTCTACAAGATTTTTTCAACATGAAAACCATGGTGGAAGATCTATACAGGAAACGAAGGAAGAACGGAGAAGTCCTAAGTCACATTAAACAATAAGGAGGTCATTGTGACTCTCCTCAAACTCCTCCTCCACCTTCTCCTCCATCTCCATCTCCATCATATAAAAGGTAACTAGAGAAACCTTATTCTAATTTTCCTTTGTTAAAATTAGATGTAAAGTAATATTTACCAATGTATAATTGAAATCTTGATGAAGAGAAATATGAAAATTGGATCAAAAAAATTGAAGTATATTGTAGGTTTCAAAGAATTGTGGATGAAGATGCAAAAGCTCTACTAGTTGGTCTTCAATTAAGAGGCACAACACTGATATGGTGAAAGAGTAAGACACAAGGTCTTATGAAGAAAGGTAAAATGGTATCTTCTTGATTTGAGTTTATAGCTGCATTAAAAAAAAAAACTTATCCTTTCAGGTGTATGCAACAAGTAAAAAATTATTGGTAAAATCTAAGGAAGGTAGAGGACAAAGTGTGTAAGATTATACTCAAGAGTTTAGAAAGAGGGCATTAACATTGGGCATTCTTCTTCATATACAAGAAACTCTTTTGAAGTATATTGGTGGGTCACATATTTATTTAAGACATGTTATTCTTTTGTTTAACCCAACTAATCTTGATGATTTTTTTTCCCAAGCCATTCATATTGAGTTGAGGGGAAAAAATGTCCGAGACAACTTCTCAATGAAGGTAGTTAAACTAGTGGAAGGTGAGAATCAAGGAAAAGGTAAGGAGGAAAGAACAATTATAGTACAAAAAAATATGAGAATCCTTCTTGTTCACAATGCAAAAAGGAAGGACATGATGGTGTCTAATGTTGGAAATTTCATTTATAACTAAATCCAAAGTGGTTTAAGGATAAGAAGAGTAATAGTAAAACCACTGCTACAATCCGACAAGATTTTGGATCAAAATTAGATGATGAAACCAAGATCACGGGCATGGGAATATAAGGTACATCATCTTCTGCTATTTCTATCTACTAATATTAATATTTAAAACTAAGGTGATGCTTCATGAAAGTAAAATAAATGAGCTATTCCATATTATTCATCTAAAAAAACATAAATATTGATACACGACTTTGATATTGGTTCATAGGATATTCTCATTTATGAATAAATTATTAAGACATTTTGACTGGAAACTAAGTCTCATTCAAAACCATATCCTTTAGGATTGATATTTGGAGATGGTGTAGTTACTTATATCTAAACAATGCAAGTTTAGATTTACAATCACCTATATTAAGCTCATAGATTAGGTAGAGTTAGATGTCTTACCACTTGATATTTGTGGATTTTTTTTAGTGATTTATAGAATCATACTGTGTAAAAAGTGTGATATGTCCAACGTTTCAGATGGTGACTCCATCCATCATCAGAGACCACAAAGAGCCTTATGGGTAAATGACTGTTGGATAACCTTTTTTTATAGGAACAATAGGTGAATGTTAAATTAAGGTAAAAAATAAATAAGTAATATATATCCAAATTTTTTGAGACCAAAGATTATTTGAATTAAATAAATAACCATATTTGGCCAATAATAATTATGATTGGGTGATTTTTGATTTGGTAATTTTGGAAATTTAAATAGAATATTTTTTAAAAAGGATTTTTATTTTTGTATAATAATAGTAAATTAGGAATTAGTTAAGAATTAAGATTTATTATTATTTTATTTATTTAAAAATATAATTAAATGAAAGTCAGAGAATGCACAATTAATGAGAAATGGGCCCATCAAATATATAATGAGATCATAGAAGCAAGAATGGTCAAGGGGGGTCAACAAGAGACATTCATAATGGCTCGAAGAGAGGATGAATGTAGGATAAAATTAAATTATAAAGGGAGGTTAAAGAGAAAGGGATTAAACTGGAGAAAATTAGGAGTAAAGGTGAAGAAATAAAAGGAAGAAGAAAAGGAAAGGGTTAATATAAAATAAGATGCAGAGGGTAAATTTAGATAGAAAAATTAAAATATGATCATAAAAACACTTTAAGATGAAGGAAGGGATAAATAGGAGGGAGATGGGGATCAGGGATGGGGATTCATTGGGTGAGATGGTGGATGACGGGTTTCTGGGAATGGTTGAGCTTATAACCATCCTCTTTGTTAAAGTTATTAGGGTTCTTCTCAATTTCAAGGGCTTCTCGAATAGTACAAGAGGCATAAAAAGGTTCAGGGGCTATGATTTTAGATTGATCGAAACAAATTAAGTGCTTGGATTTACGAGAGTTTTCAAATATGGCAGACTTTGAAAGTTGGTTATGGTTGGTATCAACAATGTGTTCCTTGAGGCGGACCTTGAAAGATCGACCCGTTTGACTAATGTAATATTTACCACAAGAGCATGGAATTTTGTAAACTCTCGATCCTTTCATGGGATCAGAGGTGTCTTTAGCCGACCAGAACAATTGCTTGAGGGTTTTGTGTGGTCTAAATATGGTTTTTATACTTTTCTTAGCTAAAATTTTAGCAATAAGACCTATGGTCCCTTTGATGTAAGGGAGGGTTACAAGGCCACAAGATGAAGAGGGATACGATTTTTTGGGTTTGGGGTGAGCAACAGACCAGATAGCTTTAGAGATCTGGGCAGAGGAATAAGCATTAGCTTTGAAAGCCTTAACCAAATGGGATTTCTCAACTGACAGAAATTGTGGGGCGGAGATTTTTAAGGCTCTGGAGAAGAGGGTTTTGAGAACGCCATCCCTTTAGGATGGGTGGTGATGAGAGAGGGCATGGAGGTAACGATCCATGTGAGAATTTTTTCTGTAGACTTGATTTGAGAGGGAACCATTAGGGCGGTGGGTGACAAGAACATCTAAGAAAGGAAGTGATTTGTTGGATTCAATTTACATAGTGAACTAGATGTGCGGGGAAATACTATTCAAATGGGTATGAAAGGCATCCAACGCATGGCGACTGTGTTGCCAAATGACATGGGTATCATCCACAAACCGGAACAAACATTTGGGTTTGAAATGCCAAGATTTGAGGGCTTTGGATTCAAAGTGCTCCATAAAGATATTAGCCACTGCTGGAGACAGGGGCAATCCATAGTTGTTCCTTCTGTTTGTTCATATATGCTGCCTTTGAAAATAAAGAAGGTGGAGTTTAGGAAAATTTGGATAAGGTTGAGGGTTTCAGCATCAGCAAGTTGGGAGATCAAGTGGAGAGCTTTAGGGACAAGGATCTTGGTGAAAAGGGAGACAATGTCAAAACTGACCAACAAGTCATTCTCATCAATCAGGATAGGTTTGGTATTTTCAATGAAATCAATAGAATCCTTTATGTAAGAGGGAGTAGAACCCACAAATTGTTGAATGCTAGCACCAAATAACGACTCAGGGCATGGGTGGAAGGTCCAATGGCACTGGCAATGGGATGAAGAGGACTATCTTCTTTATGGATTTTCGGCTAACCATAAATTTTCGATGTTTGGGGAGCTTGGGGAATGAGCTTATGCTGAATGGGCATAAGGATGGAAGAGGACTTTATGACCTTGTTAATAAGAGAGAAAATAAAACTGAAGGGGTTCTTCGGAAGGATTTTATAGGAAGAAGAAGATAAGAGATCGTTCATCTTAGCATCATAATTTTCCAAGTTCATGATAACTGGTGCGTTACATTTATCCAATTTAAGGAAAATGATATGAGGGTTATCATTTAGGCTCTTAATGGCGAGGAACTCATCTTTAGATAGGTTAGAGGGAGGCGGTTTAGCACAACACCAAATTCTTCCACAATCCTACCAGATTTCTTCAACAATGTGCGAAGGGAGGTTTTAGACCATAAACTCAATGGAGGACAAGATTTCTTCAAAGGTAATCTTGCAAGGAGAAATAGCAAAGTTGAAGCCTTTTTTCAATAATTGGAGCATGGGGGGATCGATGGGGAGTGAGGAGAGGCTCACTACATAGGGAGGCTTGGAGGAGGGGGAAGAGGGGGCCGAAGAGGACACGATTTCTGGAATAGAGTTATCAAGATTATTATAAATCATGTTAATCGAGTTAGAGAGATCTATATTACTATTTTTATGAAGAAGAGAGTGATTGGGATCACTGTTAAGAATTATATTGGCTAAATGATTGTAAAGGGGGGTGGAGGACAAATTAGAATTAGAAAGCAGAGAATTTGAATTGGGCGAATGTTTATTTTGGAAATTAGGAGTGGAATTTGAAAAAGAATTTTATTGGTAATTATTAACCAAATTAGAAATAGAATGGATTGAATTGTTGAAATATGGATTTATGGGAATATTAACAACATTTGAACAATTTGAACTATTCGAAATGGAATAAATCGAATTGGAAATAGACTTCGAAATATTGATGAAAGGATTAATGGGGACATTAGGAACTTTAGACAGATACAAATTTGGAAGTTGTGACATAGAAAAATTATAATGCTTATCAAGGTGATTAGTCGCAAAAGGAGACGAGTTGGGAATCAAAATAAAATTGGAATGGTTATTAGACATCGATTTTGGAAAGTTATTGGAAAATGATTTAGGTAAATTGACATCAGAAGAAACCGAATAGGGTTGACATGGCATGGATGAAGGAGGAGAGGGGTCCGACAATAGGGACGCGGGCTGTTGGCAAGGCATGAAGGTAGGACAAGAGGGGTCGATAAGAATGACGAGACAAGCTAGGAGGGTGGGTCTCCAAGATTGATCGTGGTCTGGTTTGAAGCTGAAGTGACATACATCTACATTAGTCAAATAGGTTGATATTTCAAGGCCCACCTCAAGGAACATATTGCTGATACCAACCATAACCAACTTTCAAAGTCTACTATAGTTGAACACTCTCATAAATCAAAGCACTTAATTTGTTTGGATCAATCTAAAATCACAACCCTCGAACCTTTCTACAACTCTTGTATTATTCCAGAAGCCCTTGAAATCAAGAATAACCCTAATAAATTTAACAAAGAGGATGGTTATAAGCTTAGCCATTCCTGGAAGCCCGTCATCCACCATCTCACACAATGAATCCCCATCACTAATCTTCGTCTCCCTCCTCTTTATCTCTTCCTTCATCTTGAAGTTTTTTTATGATCATCTTTTAATTTCTTTATTTGAATTTACCCTCTACAACTTATTTTATATTAACCCTTACCTTCTCTTCTTCCTTTTATTTCTTCACCTTTACTCCTGATTTCTCTGGTTTAATCCATTTCTCTTTAACCTCCCTTTATTAATTTAATTTCATCCTATATTCCTCCTCTCTCCTAGTCATTATGAATGTCTCTTGTTGACCCCTCCTTGACCATTCTTGGTTATATGATCTCATTACGTATATGATGGACCCATTTCTCATTAATTGTGCTTATTTGCTTTAATTTAATTATATTTAATAAATAAAAAATTTTATTCTTAACTATTCCTAATTACTATTATATATAAAATCTTTTTTCAAAAATATTTCTATTTAAATTTCTAAAATTACCGAATCAAAAATCACCTAATCATAATTATTATTGGCCAAATATGGTTATTTATTTAATTCAAATATCTTTGGTCTCAAAAAATTTGGTCATATATTAATTATGAATTTTTTAATGTTAATCTAACATTCACCTATTGTTCCTATAAAAAAGGCTATCCAACACTTGTTTACCCATAAGGTTCTCAGTGGTCCTTGATGATGGATGGAGTCACCATCCGAAATGTTGGGAAGATCGCACTTTTTACACAATATGATTCTAGAAATCACTAACAATATGACAAATTGTGGAAGTCTCCAATCACTCATTTGTGGATTTTGTTTTTAGAATTCCTTATTTTATATGACAGGAAAGATTTCTTCTATAAGGAGGAGAACAAGTGTTATCTCGCAAAGGATGGAATTGAGTTTATTGTAAAATCACATTATGTGAAATATAACTTGTCTCTTGCTACTATAGGACAAATGAAATGATTGGTAAATTCAAGAAAAAAATTGTACTCCTGTATAAAAACTAGGGATGATGAAAATCCAAAGCTTCATTGACTCAATATTTGTAGGCCAATATTATAAAATGTACAAATTCATGGTGATTCCTACCATTTACCCTATTCCTATAATGCATCCTCCTACACTTGTCAAAATGCATTCAAAAGGGTCACTTACATATATTTATTAGTTGATGTAGTACAACTAGATGTTGTTGAGGAGATATGGAAATTTTTCATTGAAATGGAAGAGGTTTCACTAGGAAAAGTTGATAGTGCTTTAGGTAATTGGTAGAGTATTTATTTCAATTTTGACAAATAAACAAATAAAATTAATAATATGATATATGAATTAGCAATTACAAAGGCCAAGTTAACTCATTGTCCATCATCTATTAAGGTGCATCAATGTTACGCATGTAAGTGGTTTTATAATACCATTGAATTAACATGGTTTGCCAAAAATATTTGAGAAGTCATAATGTGAAAAATGAAATTGAGCCTTGGAAAATTGATTTTAGTGCCTTGGAAAATTTTTTTGCTGGGGGTGGGTCCACGGTTTCAAGAGAAGCATGTAAATTAAAAATTGAGGTTGGGCCTAAGGAAAGTGATGGATTGCTTAGCATCTAAGCCCCAATTGGAAGAATACAATGGTGTGTAGGTTGTTGAGATTCATGAGGGATTTAAAAATATATATATTTTATAATGTTAGCCAACCAAATCCTCTAGAACCACGTGCCATTAAGGTTGGGCCTAAGGAAAGTGATGGATATCCTAACATCTAAGTACCAATTAGAAGAAGACAGTGTTGTAGGTTGTTGAGATTCATGAGGGATTTTTAAAAATTATATTTTATCATGCTAGCCAACCAAATCCTCTAGCACCACATGCCATTAATGAACTTGTTGTACATGAGAAGCATTCGTTCCTTAACTCACAAAGTCAACCCAACACATGATCCAAATACCACTTATGACTTACATTTTGAATAATCTACACAACCTTGAATCATGGCATAAAACTTGTTGAAACACGATGAATGTGGAATAAATATCCATGAATTGGCAATAAACTATGAGAAGGGAGGGTTTAGGCAGATTTGAACCCCACTCACTTTTCCAAAACTATAGTGCCTTCCCACTAGGCCACAAGCCACAACATTGATATATAATGGACAAATTTTCTTTTGAATTGCACACAATAGTAATTTGTATGAATTAAATATGCAAGATAAGTTAAATCTAGTGGGTGTAGGCCAAAGAGGGTTGTCAAACCAATGATATGGTATTTCTAAAAGAACTTTAATGACTCTTTTGTAGATTGGAGGTCATTATTTGATGTACAAAAATTGCAAATTAAAGTATTTTTCATCAGAAATAATGGATTGGTCCTTCTTTTAAAGTGGACCCAAAGATGTAGGCCACAAGGGGTGGATTCCATTAGCAATTTGCTAAGTATTGTCTATGTTTTATTATTGTTCTCTTTTTAGTTTATTTTATTTCAATTTGCTTATATAATTCATCAATTCAATTTTAATGAGATTGTAGGAAAATTGAAAATCTATGTATAAGAATTCCAACTAGTGTAAAGATACAATTATTGCACTAATTTTGGATCATCAAGGATGAAAACTAGATTCTGAAACCATGGATTTGTTTTTAAAGTATGTGGCTCTAATAGGATGGTCATAGTGTGATGTGGATATAGTATGAAATAGAGTGTCAAAGTTGTTGATTGATGTTAGAGTTGAAAATGCCCTATAACTTGGTATAGTGTAATTTTCTTATCTCACCAGTGAAGTAGGACACATTTCATGATACACTGAAGCTTTATTCATTAGAAAGAGGTTGAATATACATGTAAAACACATTTTTTATATATGGAACATTACCCTACCTAACCTTGATTAAACATCACATTAATTTTGGTATATTCAAAAAAAGTAATTAAAAGTGGTTAGTTGTATATGTTAGGAGTTGTAAAATTGACAACCATGTCAGGTTAATTAGCATAATAGTTTGTATAACATAGAAACTATCTATAGGTAAGGATACTTACAAAAGAAAAATAATAATGAGATGTTAGTTTATTTATGACAACATGAAAGATTATATGAATCATTAAAGTTAAAGTGAATGAATCATACATTACTATATTGAATAAACTAATGTCAATAAAGCATTCATTGTTAGAAGTGGATGAATCATAATGAAAAACTTGAAGGAACTTATAAATTATTAATTACCTATTAAAAATAACATTTGCATCTTATTGAGTAAAATAGTCCTCGAAATGAGTAAAGCAAGTGGTTTATGAATTTAAAACTCAGGGAAAAGACCAAAATATAAAAGATAATTTTGGAGGAAGGATTATGAACAACTATATTTAGATAATTATATTCTATGCCATAAAATTATATTGGTTATTATGTTTGGTTAAGACAAAAATTAGTAATGTTTTATTGGATTTCTAGATGCTAAAGTTGAATGAAATATTTAAGGATGTATATTGAGAAGTGAATATTAGAGGAGACATAATATTTTTGGATTAGATTTGTCATTAATGGACAATAATGACATGTTTATAGATTTATTATGATCATTGATTATCATTACATGCAAAATAATTAATGATGAAATATATGTGGTTTTGCATTGAAGTTGTTATGAAAACTCATGAAGAATGATCATGCTTAAATATTGCATTGTAAATTATTAGAGATGTTTATTTGGTGAATTCTACATATTTTATTATGTTTTCATATGATTAAAAGTAAATGATTAATGTTATGCATTCAATATTTGACTGAAAACATGTATGATTCTTGAAATTATAATGATTATAAGATATACAGAATGTGTGATTACTTGTTTGAGGCTATTGATATATTAAAAAAGCTCCACCTATAAATAATGATGCATTTAGTTAATGTAGTGTTTGCATATGATATTGGAACACGATAATAAATCTAGGGCCTAAAAATACCACATGCTTCTTGGACCCTTGTTAATATATGAGGTTTCATGTTCACTATTACTTGCATGAATTATGTATTAGGACCAATCACGTATGCTCAAGAGGAAGGAGTGCCTTTCTGTGTTTCCTTTTACCTCCATAAAATAGTAATGCACCAATAAGTGTTTAAGAGGTCAAGTAAAATTATTATATATCATGAATATTCTACATTAATTTGCAAATAGAGTGAGACCCAATTGGGATCTAAGTTCTTAATGGATATTCCATCTCCCATAAAATATATTATCACACGCAGAGCCATATATGATCTATGTAGAAAGTGGAAATTTTGTTATTTTTCATTCATGATCTGGAATAGAGTTTTGCATATCTTTTCATCTACTTTATACTTTTGAATAGAAGAATGGAATCCATGGACTTGTAGGGTCCAAATTAGTAGTTATGAGTAGAAGAATGGAAGACCAAGTATGGTGATTTGGAGTCTTCAAATTTTCAAAACTTGTTTACCCTTGAGAAATCCCTAGGGAAACAATTAGGGTTGATTTTTTGTTTACTTGATAATTTCTTGTGATTATGTGTTGGGTTCCTATTACTATTATTATGTTTTAATCATCAAACAAATACCAAAACCATAAACTATGAAGATCGCAAAAGAAAATGAACACAAAAGACAATTTCCAAGCCATGGAAAAACCCCTCCAAGGGGAAAACCCTGAAAATATTCTCTTCTTATATAATAGATCAAAGTGAGTATTCTAAGTCCCAAACACTAAGGCAAGTCCTTCCACAAGCCCCCAAGTTAGCCCTATTTTCAATCTTCCCTAACCAAGTCAAATTGAACGAAGTCAATGGTCAACAAATATGGTAAAATTGTGATTCTCAGACCTACAACTCTTCCTGAAATTCTCGGCCCCTACAACAAACCTATACCTTCGCACATCTGGCAAAAACAAGGGCAGAATTTTCATGTGTGACAAAAAAATCTCTCTGACTCTAGTTCTCTCTCTCCTTTGACTTCCTCTCTATCTCTTGACTTTTTCTCTCCTTTTTCTTTCTCCCCTTGGCACAAAAATCAAAGTGTGTGATGATGTTCCAAATGAGGTTGAATTGCACTTTATTTATACCCTTCCAAGAGGTTGAATAAGTGTCTTTCTGGGCCGACTTGTACAAGAAGGATGACTTGGTCTTATGGAAGAGCACTTTGTTTATTTTGACTCAAATAAAAATTTGTTTACATCTTTTTCAAGGAGTCCAAAAAGGGCTTTGACTCAAGTACATTGATTTGACTCATGATGCTATTTATTTTGACTTGAAAAACCCTAGAAGCATGAAGAACATGCTTGAACTAAATAATACTTTGACTTTGAGCATGAAACCCATGCTTGGAAAATAATAAAAAATATTTTTATTTTTATTTCTTTTTGTTTTTCATAAAATATATAATTACATAAGTACAGTGGAAATTATGAAGACCGATCCTGGTTACATTTTTTAACATTTAGAGCGTTAAATCACTACTAAATTCATATCAATATAACCCCATGAGTATGGTGAAGTAATCTTATTGATGGATTGTAAAAAAACTTTTTTACATAATTCATCATTAATTTTAAAGATATTAAATGGTGCCCGTTGAGGATATACAAGACTAACACTACAATGGTTAGAGTTTGAAAAATGTCTTGCCAAAATAATAAATCCCTTCATATTTAATTAATGATATTGAAGAGGCATCCATAATATTTTCATGTATGGTTGTTTAGAGAACATACCTTTGTTTGCTAAAGTATATCGTTATTTCTATGGGTAAACTTTAAAATTGAAAATTCCTACAACTAAGGTTATAGGATCTGGTTGTGGTGCAAACATCAATTGTTAAGATAGATCCATGGATCCTTTAAGTTCATAGTTGTATCAGATGAAAATTATAAGTGTTCTAACTACACTCAAACAATATAATTCACTGCAACATATTTTCTAGTGATTAAATTTCACAAAATGTGAGTTTATCTCTTCACTGAGAGTAAATTTTTAATAGAGAACATTTAGGGAAATCCCTTAAGTTGAATGATATTCATATAAGTTTCTTGAAATTGATATTGTGTTATAAGCTTATTATTTTCCATTTTATTTGTAGATTGGAGGGCACCAAAAGAATAGTAGCACTTCCTGTAATGTTATAAAAACTACTTTTATTCAAATGGAAGTGTCTCATTGGCTAAATAAATCCCAAGGTCATTTCTTTAGTACTTAAAATTTTGCACCAAAGATTAAGTATGACACATATAACCAACCAACAACACATAAACTTTCATAGCATTTTCTTCACTTCAAAATAAGTGTCTATATATGTAATTTTATTTCACCATATTGATGTTCATCTAATATTGACTACTTGTTCCCTTTTTAGAATGTATTATTGTTGACAAAACTTTCATGGTAGCGGCTGCCAAACAAGTTTTTAATAAATATAGCTTGACATAAATATATGTCATTGATATGATAATACCTTACACCCATAATTTGATATATGTGCTTGTAAACAACTACAAAGCATTGATGTAGGTCACCATAATTGTTGTGAATAAACATATGCATTGAAAAAAACATTAATGTTTCACACAAAACCATCCCAAATCAATATCTACTTTAGCTTGCAATCTTTGGTACGCTCGAGAGAAAGTAACTGTAAGTGCTTAGTCGCATATGCTAGGAATTGTATGTGTTAGAAAATGTAACTAGGTTCAGCCTTCATAATGGTATTTGTACTTATATCATTGTATATTTTATGTAAAAGAAAAAGAAGAAAAAATAATTATAATTATTATTTTACTAGATAAGCATGTTCTTCATACTTCTAGGATTTGTTGAGTCAAAGAGTCAAAGTACTATTTGGCTCTATTGTAAACAAAAAGGGAAAAAAGAAAATTAATATGTAATTTGGGTCAAAAACCCCTCTAGATGCCAAGTCAGCCTACTTGTCAAGTCGCCTTGATCCAAGGACATGTCTATTTGAACCCCTTTGGGCAGTATAAATTACGAAAATTCTATTAGTGTAGTAACTGATTTATTTTACCTACTTATTTACCCAATAAGTTATTTATGAAAATCCTTAAGTAAACATTAAAATAAATTTTGCTGCAAATATCACACCATAATACAGAAACAAACACATGCACAAGAATCAACACATCGACACAGATATTTTGGACAACAGTCCCTGGGAAAACCCAATGTGGGAAAACCAGTGCAGTAAGGGAGGATATTATTATTCAGCAATTCTTCAGTACAATTGGGTGCCAAACTAGCTTACCCAATAGAGAGAAAATTCTCCAGCACTTCTCCCAGTCTTAGCGTCAGCCTGGCTGACCTCTGCGTAGCTCCCATACCCTCTGCATCAGCTCCTGCCTCTCTGCGTCAACTCTAGGCCTCTCTGCATCACCCACGCACGACCTCCAGTGACTGCACAATCTACTGCCTCTGCATCTTCCTGAGAGACTCCACATCTGCTTCTTCAACCTTTGGGTTGGTCTTCTAGTGTTGTTCTCGACTCTTTGTTCCAATAGTTCGAATTTCTCAGCTAACCCTGCTCCAAAAATAAATCTAACTGGTCTCCCACAGTGTGTTCTCCAATTGACCCTCAAGCCTCTTATATTTTTCTTGTTGGTCCATCAATGACCGAGATTAAATATATAATAAATGGCTAAGATTAGATTTGGCTTGATCCATGACTTTTGGACCCTTCTAACCTAGTTTTATATTAATACCCATTAATATTTTATTTTTCCTAATTTTAAACTTCGGAACTCTGTTAAAAATATTAATTCTTTTAATATCTCCCAAACCGAGTATAATCTGTCCAAACCATTTATGGGTCTTGGAGATTTCATATGCTTTATCCTCTCCACCAATTTTCATGGCTAGAGCACATCTAAAGCTACCCCACATCAACACTCCCTCTTAGAGAGGACTGTGCTCTAGTAATACTCCTCACTGAGCATCACTTTGATTATCTCGCACGGTACATGTGCTGATGCTAAGCCTCCCCACCCAACACCCTCTATATTGTTGCATCATATACTACTTCCCATGGTTCTGCCTCTGCCACTGCTGCATCCATACAGAAGCTCCCTCTGCATCCGTGGTGTTGTTGGTCCTTCTTCCCAACACTGCATCCTCTTCTCATCATGTTGCACCATGCTACTGCTGACTGCTACTGCACAACAACATCATCCCCATTTCTGCTACTAAAATGGATTATTTATCATCCCCATCTTTTCGCTAAAGTAATCAAACTTTGTTCTTCTAAGGGACTTGGTGAGGATGTCTGCCACCTGTGCTCCTGTAGAAGTGTGTTTGAACTGTACAAATCCTTGTTGAACATAGTATCTGACAAGGTGACCCCGGATATCAATATGCTTTGACCGATCACGAAACACCAGATTCTCATATAGCTTAATGCAACTCTAATTATCGCACATGATTTTGGTCACCTCCACCTTTCTTTTGAATAGGTCCACAAGCAATTTTCTAAGCCATATGGCTTCACACAAAGTTGTGCTTACAACCATATATTCTGCCTCAGCTGAGCTCAGAGCCACACATTTCTATTTCTTATTGTACCAGGAGATCATTCCTGATCCTATGTTGAAACAATACCCAGAGGTACTTTTCCGATCCACTGGATTTCCTGCCCAATTTGCATTAGTAAATCCACTTAATTTGATATCCTTACTCCTAGTGTACAAGAGTCCATAATCGATTGTTCCCTATAAATACCTGAGAACATGTTTGGTTTCTGCCTAATGC
This sequence comes from Pinus taeda, assembly GCA_000404065.3. Classification (NCBI taxonomy): domain Eukaryota; kingdom Viridiplantae; phylum Streptophyta; class Pinopsida; order Pinales; family Pinaceae; genus Pinus; species Pinus taeda. The sequence goes on from APFE031582409.1 coordinate 48,229, forward strand.
GCCCTCTTCGGCTCCACCATGAACTGACTGAGGGTGTTGACAGCATAGCAAATTTCTGGCCTGGTTTTGAACAGATACATTAGGGACCCTATGAGCTGCTTGTATAAGGTGGGATCAACATCCTTGTCTTTTGATGCATCAATCTTCTTCCAGTTGGTTATCATTGGAGTAGCCATGGGTCTACAGTCCTCCATCCTAAATCTCTTTAGGATTTCTGTAGCATATCTCCCTTTCCCAAGGAAGATATCCCACTTTTGCTGCCAAACTTCCAACCCCAAGAAATAATGCATTCGTCCCAAATCCTTCATGTTGAATTCCAGGCTAAATTCTTCTTGCAGTTCCGTATGAAGCTGAATGATCCTATTAGGAAGAGATCATCCACATATAATACTAAGATTAGAGGCTCATTCTCTACAACCAGATAGTAGAGATTTGGATCTGCGTCACTCTTGACAAATCCCAATTTCTGTAAGTAGCCATCTATTCGATCATACTATGCTCTAGGTACCTGTTTAAGCCCATACAAGGCTTTCTTTAATTTGCATACATGAGACTTCTTCTCATGTGCCTCAAAGCACTCTAGTTGTTCATTGTATACATCTTCTTCTATCACTCCATTCAAAAATTATGTTTTGACATCCATCTGATGAATCCCCCACCCCATCTGTGCGGCAAGAGATATCATGGTTCTAATAGATGTATACCTACCTACCGGGGAGAAGGTCTCGCATAACTTATTCTTGTAACACAGATCTATACTTCAGTGGCTTACAATACTCAACAGTGACCCTATATAGTAATTTTGTAGCTCAATTTATCTTGGGCTCACATTACAAATGATTAATGGCATGTGTTATAGGATCGCATTACAAGTGATTGGCTTGTTTACGCAACGCTGCATCTGTGGCCCTTCTATTGCATCATATCTACATGGCTTGTATCCATCATTTGGTTCATGTGACATCACATATATGGCATTTCTATATGGATCACATTCCTGTTCTCACTCATATTTGTTGATTCACATCTTTTCTGAATAGTTCACATTTATTATAATTGTTTGCATCATACTTGCATATGTGGCTTTCTTCTATAACAATCGCTTGATACACAATTCGATAACTCGTGTGTATTCCCTGTTCCAAGGTGTTGGAAAATGCAACTAGCTTCGGTCTTCATAATTTTCATTGTACTCATATCATTATGTATATCTTATGTTACAAGAAAAAGAAGAAAGAAAACTATTATTTTAAGCATGGTTTTCATGCTCCATTTTGATGGTCATCTAGGTCAAGAATGTTCTTCATGCTTCTAGGGCTTGTCATATCAAAAGAATATTCTTCTTGAGTCAAGAGAGTCAATATCATTTATACAAGACCCTATCAGGAGAGATGTAACTTGTAAAAGAATTTAATTATGAGTCCAGAAATTTCTATAAGCCTCCTAGCACAAGTCAACCCTACCAATAAGAAGTTGGCGTAAAGGAGGGTATTTGAACCCCTCAGATATGTATAAATAGAAGCAACATCGACCTCATTTAGTCACCAATTCAATCTCATCATCAAGAAGTTTGATCTAAAGCTGTGAACACCAAGAAAACTAGGGCGAAGGTTAAGAAATCCAAGAGAAGTCAAGGAGAAGAAGGAAGATATGTTTTTGGGCCATTTTCCTCTCACACATGCGAAAAAACTAGGGTTTCTACGATTTTCCTCTCACACAATGTTCTTGATAATTGTTTGATGAAAAGATCTAATAAAGAAACACAAGAAGATAAATAAAGCTCACAAGAAATTATTAAGGTTAAGGAGAATTGAATTAATCACCACCCTTACTGCATTCTCCAATGCAATGTCTGTTGAGTATTTTACAATGTGGCATCACACAATGTTCGTGGATCGCTCTTTCGATGACTCACCATTATGACCACTTGCATTTATCACTAAAGTGACATTACAATGGATTGATAAATTAAATTTGGTTCGCTCTTAGTGTATGTGGCTCGTTATTTATACATTGCGGATGCGTCACATCTTTATGTGACATGACTCTATAATGATTGAATCAAATCGCAACAATGTTCTATGTGCCAGCATTAAGTGGAATCACACTCATCACTATACTCTGGCACATGACCAATTTTGTGGCTCATAATCTACAACTCTAAAACTATCATGGTTCATATTCCTTAAATGTATGCACAATGACCCTTGTCATGAGATTGTAATTATCATGACAATAACTCTAAATATAATAGGAACCTAAGTATCAGTAATACAGTGACCCAAGGAACAGTGAGACAATGATCTAAAGATGGTGACCTAAGATAAGAACAACAACATTTGATAGTGACAATGACTGAAAGAGATGCCATTGATGCATGTCAGTGACCCAATTAAAAAATGACTTTATAAACAACAGTAATAGTTCTTATATATACATATAAGAAGGCTGGATTTTATTAAGGCTGACCTGTTTAGAAGGAACTTAAAATATCACTAAGTACTTGGGAGTACAAATGAAAGAATCCCTACATTCTGAATAAGAGAAACAATATTGAATATATATCAACTGATGACGAAGCTAGCAACTCAACATTGGAGAGTTGAGGCCCCTGTGTTGAATATAAACACTTGAAGAAGTGTTGACACGCAAAGAATAAGGTATGGTAATATCTGTTGGAAATACTGAGAGGGGGGTGAATCAATATTTCTTTTCAATTGTTACTTTTACCAGTTAGATCACTTATATTTAGAACACAAAATGAACAATAAGAATAAATGCTTTTATTAATTTCTTCAATAAATCAAGTAAAATATATGTAGGGCTCCAACCCTAGGTGAAGACACCGATCTTCAATCTCCCAAACTCTAACCTGTATTTGCAAAGCACCGACTTGGACTTCCAAGCCTCCAACCTTGTCAATTTTGACGCACAAACCTCAAGGGCTACAACCCTATATCTGGTTCAGGCTCTGACCTAGTTTCTTGAGGACTTTGATCCTCTAGGGCTCCAACCCTATTTTATCCAAGGCACTAACCTTGAGTTTAGGAGCACCAACTCCAAGGACACCAATCCTATATTTTCCAAGCAACAACTTGGACTTTCCAAAGCACCAACCTTGTCAATTTTGAGGCACCAACCCCAAGGGCTCCAACCCTGTAGCTTCACTTTGTCAAGGCACGTTTGGTTATACTTCACGACTCCCAATGTTTTCTTCAACAAGCCCTATCAATCTTCAGCTACGCCTTAGTCTCCATGTCACATCATCAATGACAACCTTGTTTTTCACATGAAGGTGTCACCATTGCTCTTCATGTTACCCAAACAAAAATTCTTCAAGGTCACCTCATAATGGCTTCAATGCAACATGTTCTTCAATGATCTCCACAAATCTTCAATATGTTGCTTCACAAAGTTCTCCAACTCCGCCCTATTTTGTTCTCAAGAGAAGACTTCAACAAGCTCTATTTGTCTAATCCCAATAAATCAACACTTCGACCACGACAACTATGACAACTTTGACCACGACAGCTTCAACCACGACAACTTCAACCATGACAACTATGACAACTTCGACCATGACAACTACGGTAGCTTCAACCACGACAACTATAGCAGCTTCGACCATGACAACTACAGCAGCTTCGATCACGACAACTACGACAACTTCGACCATGACAACTACGACAGCTTCGACCACAACAAATACGACAACTTTGACCATGACAACTACAACAGTTTCGACCATGAAAACTACGGCAGCTTCGCTTCGACCACGGAAAATACAGCAGCTTCGACCACGACAACTACGGCATCTTCGACCACGACAAATACGACAGCTTCGACCATGACAACTACAACAGTTTCGACCACGACAACTACGACAGCTTCGCTTCGACCATGGAAAATACGACAGCTTTGACTAAGATTTTATGCCCAAACAAAATTATCCTTTTTTTTGTCCTAAACAATAGTCTCCTTGTTCTCCTCGACCTTCTGTCTTCTCTTGTACTTTGTATCTCTAAATTCTTGCCTGAATTGCTGATCAAAATGAAGTGTTTAGACGTTTATTTATATAGATTTCATTTATAACTGAAGGGACATGTCTATTTGAAGTGACGTTGACTTGTATGACTGAGCGTAGGTCGGCTCACTACTAGGAATAATTTCCTTAACTTAAAAATTCAATATCTCACAAACTATTCGGAGTTTCAGGGCAAATAAAGGCTCGTTAGAAAGAGGAAAAAATCCTCTTTAAGATGATCTAGGATCCATTTTGAAAGGATGCCTCCAAGGTGTCCAAAATAAATTTTCTTTGTGACTGTCCTTAAATTTTATGCATAAAAAGTTTGGGACAACATGAGGAATGTTTGGGACAGCATGGCTTCTTCATTATTATCAATGTCATCATAGGATCATAGAGTCATTATGTAGGAGCGCAACATCCATGTAGCATGACGCATGAACAATGTCATGATATACTAGTGCAGTCATAGTGCAACATCATTAGGATAACTCCAAAATAATCTTCCAACCATCAAATGATCTCCAACCATGTTATCAAGGCCTCATCAAGTGCCATCATCATTTGTGGTCATTCATCAAGAATATGAAATCATCAAATGTAGTCTCCATATGTCATTAAGGGCTTCTAAATACTTGGCACTTGGCACTTCTTAAGACTTCCTCATTGGTGACTTGACATATTAATTGATGACATTCTTATGATATCATCATTTGGAACCAAGCATCTCAACAATATTTTCCATCTCGGCTAGTGCCATATTGACATCAATGACAACCTAGATTAACAATCTCCTCTTTTGTCAATGATGACAATATTCTTGTGTTGATTTGGGGTAGCATCGGATGTGCTTTAACCACGAAATTTGGTGGAGAGGCTGGAGCACATGAGATCTCCAATACCCAAAAAGGGTTTGGGAAGATTCTAAATAGACCAAGATATATTAGAATAATTAATATTTTTAATGGAGTCCCTAAATCTAAACTTAGGGAAAATAAAATATTAATGTGTATTAATATGAATCTGTGTTAGAATGGTCCAAAAGACATGGATCAAGCCAGATCTAATCTTAACCGTTAATTAGGGACTTAATCTCGGCCATTGACATGTCAACAGGAAAAGTATAAGAGGCTTGAGGATCACTTGGAGAAACACACCAGAATGAAAAATCATTCTATTCTCTAGAGCAGGGTTTGCTAAAAGAGATAGAATTAGTGATCAGAAAGCAGTTGAGGGGTATTGAGTACAAGTAGTGCCAGGAGAGCAACAAAGCAGCCAAAGAGAGTGACACAAGAGTAGCCAGTGCTCACGCAGGGCCGCGCAGAGGCAGCTAAGTGTTGTGCAGAGCACCAAAGAGGCCAGCGTAGCTAATGCAGAGGATCAGAGCATTGATGCAGGGCCTCCTGGGGCTAACGTAGGGCCAACGCTGGGCTAGGAGAGGTTGACGCAGTCCAGATTAGGCACATGTTGGGGTTTCTAGGGCAGATTGTTGCTGAGTAGATGCGGGAAGGATTATCTGGGGTTTCAGCCAGTAGATTTGTTAGAAACAGAGAGGTATTACTGCTAAGGAAATTCTCTGTTGGCTAGGCTAGTTTCGGCACTCAGATTGTACTCTGATATTGCTTAATAAGAAAACCCTCGGATAACTGCACCAGTTTTCCCACATTGGGTTTTTCAAGAGACATTAGTCCAAAAATAATGGTGTCATATGGTGTGTTTGTTTCTGTTTCTTTTTAGTTGATGATTTGTAATATGTTGAGCAGACACTAGTGTTTATTTTCAGTATTTACATTGCAAATAACTTGCTAAGGAAAATAACAAGTAGGTAGAAATAAATCAGATAAAGTGCATGGAGGGTTTCTAACTAAGTAAACTTAGAAACTTCAACATGTTATCAAAGCGTGATTGCAGATCACAGGAGGACTAAAAGGCATCAGCTGAGCGGAGAAATAACAACAAAAAACAGTTCTCCCGAGGTGACAAAAGTTATTTCTAGCAGCGCAGAAGCTAAGGAGTGCGATGTAGAGCCAACCAGGGCCACGCAGAGGCAGCCGAGAGCTGCGCAGAGCCTTAGAGAGGCCAGCGTTGCTAACGCAGAGGGCTAGAGGGTTGACGTAAGGCCTCCCAGTGCTAACGAAGACCCATTCGTGGTGACACAGGGCCAACGTGAGGCAGAGAGGGGTTGACACAGTCCACAGATAGGCAGTTGTTGGGGTTTAGAAGGCTGCAGTAATATTGCAAAGTGGGGCTGATGAGGTACTGTAGTCAGAACAATACCTGGTAGAGCAAGGCTAGAGGAGTTGTTACCGAGGGTTTCTAGCCGAGGAACCCAGATTAGTGGTGTGGTTGCGCAAAACGATCAGAGTAGGGGGCATCTCAACAAGTGGTAGAAGGATTTCCAAGAGGGAATTGAGGACTCAGAGGAAGTCCAGAAGAGAACTTCCAGACGGGAAGTAGAGACTCAGAGGATTCGTATAGAGAACTTCTAGGAGAGAAGTAGAAGAGCATCATGGCAATACACAGAGTAAGAGACCAGGTTACATTGGATGGAGCATCGAACTTCGCAGTCTGGAAGGCTAGAATCTTATCCATACTTGACAAGAATCGTGTCAAGAACTTCGCCTTGAAGGGAATAGCTGTCCCAGTCGACCCCAGTGATAATGACAGGTACGAGGAGGCGATGACAAGGGCCAAGAGCATTATCCTTGATGGGGTCAAGGATCGTGTAGTACCACACATAACCGAGAAGGAAATGACATTTGAGATGTGGGAGGTTCTCAAGAAGTTGTACCAACATACTTCTATGCAGAGAAGACTGCTGCTCGAGAATCAGATGAGGTCGTATCAGATGAAGAAGGGACAATTGATTAATACCTTCCTTGGAGGATTGAATGAGATCCTAGATCAGTTGACTGCTATAAAGGCAACACCGAATCAGGAGCTAATGGTGAGGACAACCCTGAATGTTGTCTTAGAAGACTGGGAGGTATTTGTCCAGAGTATACTGGGCAGAGGGACACTTCCACCTTGGGACGAGATGTGAGCAGCTCTACACCAGGAAGAGATAAGATGGTAGTCGAAGACGGGTAGCAGCAGCAACAGGATCAAAGTCAAGCAGGAGGAGGAAGACACGACCTTAACATCTGAGGGAAAGCAGGAGAAGCAGAAGAAGAAGGATCTCTCCAAGATCAAGTGCTTCCACTGTGGGGAGCTGGGTCATTATGCGACCCAATATCCAAGGAAGAAGAGTAAGGGAGAGTCTTCTGAGACTAAGGCAACACCAACACGGGCAGAGAAGGAAGTAGAGACAGACGATGACTATGCCATGAGTGCACACATGCCACTTGAGAGGAAGTGGGGAGACATCGAGCTATAGTCAGATGGACTACAAGCGATGAGGGGTAGGATCCTCAAGGTACCCAACCTCTTCGATTAGACCTTGCTATGGGAGCCCTGAAGAGAAGTAGTAGGACTGGCTAAGTCAGGTAGAGATGGATGCGGATGGAGTGGCAGAGAGAGCTACAATGCAGAAGTCTCGAGACAATGAGAGGCTAGTAGGTCGCAGCAATGTAAGAGGCACAAGAGTGTTGCACCAGTGCAGGATAGCACAGAGAGGTGTGCCATGGTGCGAGATGCAAGGAGTTGTTGCAATAGCGCAGAGGTCAGAGAGGGAGCACTTGTTAGCGGTAGAGGGAGCTTCAACATCAGTGGGTGTCTCTAGCCCAACAGGAAGGTCAGATTGGGAGATCAGTTACTTACTTCTCAGTAACTGAGTTGTAGTGCAACAATGGCCAACACGATGCAAAATGATGAGAGGAGGTGCAGTGCAGATGTAGTGCTGGGAGAAAGGACCATCAGCAGCACGAAATCCAGAGGGACCTGTCGTACAGATGTAGCAGTGGCAGTGGCAAAACCATGGGCAATAGTATAGGATACAACAATGCAGAGGATGTTGGGCAGGAAGGCCTATCATTAGCACATGTACCGATGCCAGATGATCAGAGTAATACTCAGTGAGGAGTATTGCTAAAGCACAATCCTCGCTAAGAGGAATGCTGATTTGAGGTAGCATTGGATGCGCTCTAGCCACGAAATTTGGTGGAGAGGCTGAGGCACATGACATCTCTAATACCCAGAAAGGGTTTGGGTATATTCTAAATAGATCAGGAGATATTAAAATAATTAATATTTTTAATGGAGTCCCTAAGTCTAAACTTAGGGAAAATAAAATATTAATGTGTATTAATATGAATTTGTGTTAGAATGGTCCAAAAGACATGGATCAAGCTAGATCTAATCTTAGTCATTGATTAGGGACTTAATCTCGGCCGTTGAGATGTCAATAGGAAAAGTATAAGAGGCTTGAGGGTCACTTGGAGAAACACACCACAATGATCAGTCATTCTATTCTCTAGAGAGGGGTTTGCTAAGAGAGATAGAATTAGTGATTGGAAAGCAGTTGAGGGGCATTGAGTATAGAGAAACAAATAGGCAAAGATAGTGTCGAGAGAGTAGCAGACAACCAGAGAGTGTGACGCAGGAGCAGCCAGTGCTCACGCAGGGCCACACAGAGGCAGCTAAGTGCTATGCAGAGCACCAGAGAGGCCAACACAGCTGACGTAGAGGTTCAGAGAGCTGATGCAGGGCCTCTTGGGGCTGATGCAGGCCAAGATAGGCTAACGCATGGCCAACACTGGGCTAGGAGAGGCTGACGTGGTCCAGATTAGGAGACGCTGGGGTTTCTCGGGAGATTGGTTCTGAGTAGCTGCCGGAAGGATTATCTGGGGTTTCAGCCAATAGATTTGTCAGAAACAGAGAGGTATTACTGCTAAGGAAATTCTTTGTTGGGTAGGCCAGTTTCGGCACTCAGATTGTACTTTGATATTGCTTAATAAGAAAACCTCAGATAGCTGCACCGGTTTTCCCACATTGGGTTTTTCCTGGGACATTAGTCCAAAAATAGTGTCATATGGTGTGTTTGTTTATGTTTCTTTTTAGTTGTTGGTTTGTAATATGTTGATCATGCACTAGTGTTTATTTTCAGTATTTACATTGTAAATAACTTGTTAAGAAAAATAACAAGTAGGTAGGAATAAATCAGATAAAGTGTATGGACGGTTTCTAGCTAAGTAAACTTAGAAACTTCAACATCTTTCCCTTTTAACATTCTCTCCCCCTTTGACATCAATGGCAAACGGGGTGCCCAAGTACTCCCCCCATCAAGCTGCTTCTTTTCTTTACGAATAGTAGTTCTTCATAGGTATGTTACTCCCCTTGTCATGGTGTTCTTCTTTCTGGCAATGTGGTCCATGATAGATGTGCTTAAATTCCTTCATGTGATGAACCAACTCCCCCTCATGAAAGATTACATACTAATGATCAAGTGGAAGAGTTTTTCAATAATAATCCATCGGATGAATAAGGAATATATTCTTCGCGTGTTCCTGAGAGATGATCTATCAAAGAATGATTGTCCATATAGTTCATCAAGGATTTCATAAGACTCATTCACAGATGGCTTCAGTGAGAATGCCTAATCATCATAAGCTCCCCCTAACTATATGCATGGCCTTCCTTTTGGTAGAGTTTCTTCATCAAATGCTTAGATTGTCAAAGATCAGGTCAACAACATGTGTTGTTGGCTAGAGAGTTCAAGATATTTTCGGATTGTATTTGCTTCCTTCTCCATACTTGTGTAAATTTCTTTTCTGGCATAGTTCTATCTTGAGTAGGTGCCCAAGTCAAGTTACACTTACGTACCATATGTCCAATGTTATTACACTTGAAGCACTCTATGTTGTTCATGAATAAGAATTCACGACTTGCAAAATTGCTTCTCGGTTATTGACGGGGGACACAATAATTATCTTTGTGATATGCCCTACAATCTTTTGTAATGTGCCTAAAGTTTGTACAAGAATAGAAATAACCAGGAAATATATTTTGGTACTTGGGAGAAGGTTTCCTTGATGTACTTCTAAATTCTTTTTGCCTTGGTATCCTTTGATGATAGCCATTTCTTCTTGCATCCTTGACTCCATTTGCATTTCTTCTTGGAGGAAGGTTTCTTCCATAATTGTCTTGACTCTTCTCCTTGCCTTTGCTGGAACTGGGAGCATCAACATTTCTTTTAGGCTTCCTCACATTCTTGTTGTTTGAAGCATTAGGGTTTGCATCATTCTTGCTTGAGGATTCACCTGCATAGCCAAGACTTGATTCATCAAGGGAAGACCTTTGATGATTTAAAATGTCATCTAGGGTTTGAGAGCTTTTCAAGTTCTTATTCAGCAAGTCAACTTCCTTTTTAAGAAAGAGAATTTCTCCTTTCAACTTTTCACAATCTCCATCTTTCATAACTAGTTGCTTCTTTAGTTCTTCCATCATCTTGGTTGCTTCACACGATTGGGCCTTAAGGGAAGTGATTTCTGATTTTAACTTGGTGATGTCATCATCCTTTTCTTCTAGTTGGCATATCATGGTGTTTCTCTCCTTTTCTGTTTCATCAACTCGTCCTTCTATGAATGTCAAATCTTCCATAACCTTCTTAGCTCCTTGTGCTTGTTTCCTTGCTTCTTCTAGTTGAGATCTAAGGGAGGAGACCTCTTCCTTGTATTGGCCAATCTCTGCTTCAAGTGACCTACCTCTCAAGTCAACCCTTCCCTAAAGGACATGTATATTTGAACCCCTCTGGAAAATCTAAATAGAGGGAAGTTGGAACTCATTTGGACATACAATTGACTGGACTTGGTTTGAAATTTAGGAGCGTCGCAACCTAAATGGATAAAGAGTTTGTGGAAGTTCTGCCTTCTCTTATCTCTTGTTGAAGATCTGCTACTAGTCTCTTGCTATTGATGGATTGTTGTGCAAAACGAGGGTCTAACTTGGCATCTAGAAGGTTGGTCATGGGTCTTGGATCTTAGTCTATAAGAAATTTTTTATGGGTTTTCCCCTTATAGGGGTTTTCCCCTGATTTTGAGCCTATATCCTATGTTTCTTGTGTATTGTGATCTTCATGTTTTACATTTGATAATTGTTTGACGAAGAAGAACATAATGAAATTAATAATAAGCCAAAAAATTTTACAAGCAATTAAAAGAAAGAGAAATCTAATATAATATGCAAGCCTCCCAATTTCTCAAAAGTATGCATGCCATCACTATTGTGTTGATTATCACACGAGTTTATATAAAGATAGAAATAATCTATCTGTGGGTACTTGCTAACAAAAACACAGAGAGGGTTTTGGCTTGACTTTGATCCTATATCATGTGTTTCTTGTGTATTGCGATCTTCATGCTTTACATTTGATAATTGTCTGATGAAGAAGAACATAATTATATTAATAAGAAGCCAACAAATTTACAAGCAATTAAAAGAAAGAGAAATCTAATTTAATGTGCAAGCCTCCCCATTTCTCTTAAGTATGCACGTCATCACTATTGTGTTGATTAACCCACAAGTTTATATAAGATAGAAATAATCTATATGTGTTGGTATTTGCTAACAAAAAAATAACAATAAGGTATTGGTTTATTTATAACAACTTGAAAGATTTCATGGATTGTTAAAAGTATTGTAAGTAAACAAATCATAAAATACTATGTTTGATAAATTGATGTTAATAAACCATTCATTGGAAGAAGTTGATGAGTCATAATGAGAAGGAACTTATCAATTAGTAGTGACCAAATGACAAGTTATTTTACATCTTATTAGGTGTAGTCATCAGAAGGAGTAAACCAAGTAATTGATTGATGACTTTAAAAGTTGGATAAACGATCAAAGTATGGAAGATAGTTTAAGAGGAAGAATTATAACAACTCTATTCACTTAATTATATTATGAGCCATAAACTTATATTGATATTTATGAAGTTGGATAAACGATCAAAGTATGGAAGATAGTTTAAGAGGAAGAATTATAACAACTCTATTCACTTAATTATATTATGAGCCATAAACTTATATTGATATTTATGAAGTTGGATAAACGATCAAAGTATGGAAGATAGTTTAAGAGGAAGAATTATAACAACTCTATTCACTTAATTATATTATGAGCCATAAACTTATATTGATATTTATGTTTGTATAAAGAATTTGACCAAAAGTAGCAATGTTTCATTGGATTTGACAATGTCAAAATTGCTTGAAATATGCGATGATGAATATTGAGATGTAAATCCCAAAAGGAAATGTGAGATTTAAATATTGGATTTCTCATTAATCCATTGTTAATGACATGTTTATAATGATGATTGACTAGCATTATTTGTGAAATGCTTAGTGATGAGTTGTCACTTGTGGTTTTGCCTTGTAGTGGTTATTAGAAGTCAAGTAGAATGAATATGTATAGATATTGTATTGTAAATTATCAAAGATGTTGATTTGATAATTTCTATGTATCAATATAATTAAAAAGTAAATAAAATACGCTATGCATGCAATATTTTAGTGAATAACATGTCCGTTCCTTGAAAATGGAATTATTGTAAGATATGGAGAATGTGTGACTACTTGTTTTGATAATATATTTAAAAATAACACAACTCTAATTTTAAATAATGGTGTATTTAGTTAACATAGTGACTACATATTGTATCAGAACACACACTCACTCATAATGCTAGGGCTAGAAAAAACCACATGTTTGTGAGCAGCCCTTAATTGATGTACTGAATAATGGACTGATAATGTATGGTTAGATGAAAGGAATGATCTTCTAGCTTTTCTTTTACCTTTATATTACATTAATGTATTTAAAAGGTCACATAAAATTAGTATATATATTAAGAATATTCTATATCAATTTGCAGAAGTAGACCAATACTCTATTGGGGTATGAATTTGTAGTGAAATATTCCATCTCACCTAAAATATATGGTCTAATGTATGGAGCAGAAAGTGTTATCTTGTCTTAATAATCTGAAATAGATCTTCATATAGTTTATCATCTACTTTAGTACTTTTCAGTAGAATAATAGAATGTAAGGTCCACCTTAGGGGCAAGAACTATTAGGATGGTATGGAGTATTCAGAGTTTTCAAAACCTGTTTGCAGCATTAAACCACTATTGACCTGATATCAATATACCCACATTAATAAGGTGAAGAAATCTGATTGATGGATCCTTAAAGAAAAAACAAAAGGTTTTATATATTTCATCATCCGTTTTAAAGATATCAACTGTTTTAAAGATATCAAGTGCTGTTAATAGATTGATGATTCACAAGACAGAGACTACAATGCTTAGATTTTCCCAAATGTCTTCCGAAAAAATTAAAGACCTTTATATTTAATAAATGATATTCAAGAGGTAGCCAGAGTCTTTTGATTTACAGTTGTTCAGAAAGCATATATCCTTAATGATATATAAGAGGCAACCACAATCTTTTGATTTAAGTTGTTCAGAGAACATATCTTTCTTCGATAATGTACACTGTTAATAGTGTGGGCAAGTTTTGAAGCCAAAATGGGTCAAACTGTGGTGCAAAAAAGCATTAAAATAAATTCGTGGATCTTTTAAATTCACTGTTGCACAATGAAAATTCTCAAACTTTCTAAGCAGTGTTACAAACATCTTGATTTTATTACGCTAAAAATTGCAAAAACACGATTTTTTGGCCTAGCCAATGTTTGACGATTTTATTCATATTTTGGTGGCATTTTAATTTTACCGATATACCAATTTTTACCGACATTTTCTAGATTTTTATGGTTTTATGTTTTTACGGACCATTGCTGATTTTATCCCGATGTTTGCAACATTGTTTCTAACAACCATTGGTAGAAATTTTCATTCCAACCGTACTCTAGTGATTAAATTCATAAAATGTGATTTTACCTCTTCTTTGAGCGGAAATTTTAACAGAAACATTTCAGGAAATTCTTAAAATGGTAGAAATTCTCATTCCAACCATATTCTAGTGATTAAATTCATAAAATGTGATTTTATCTCTTCCTGGAGTGGAAATTTTAACAGAAAACATTTCAGGAAATTCTTAAAATTGAATAATATCCGCGAGTTTCTTGCAACTGTGATTGTGTGCTACAAGTTCCTTATTTTCTGGTTTAGGTGCAAAATCATATTGATTAAAATAACCTCAAGGAGGGCACTGAAAAAATAGTGGAACTTCTCGTAATGCCAAATAACTAATTTCCACAGAAGGCAAGTGTCTATGTAATATTCTAAATAGAAAATTCACAGTGCAACCATAGCATACACAAGGGAAACAACCAAGATTTTGCTGCACATTTACATTTAATATCAAATGCCAGAAAATTGACCCAGAACAGCGATTTCATTTATATTATGTGAGAAAGAGAGTACAATGAGTTTGAAAGGGGAACTCAGGCTTGCTACAGCAAGCTAGGTCACACCCAGGTCTCAAAACTGATGCCCAAAGACTAAGAACTTGGCCCCCAATTTAGCTTCTACGCTGCCTTGGCAAATCTGGGTGCTACTGCTGAACGAAATTGGTTGTAAAGAATTCAATACTGTTCCAAAAGGGATGAAACTTCAGCTGGTACCTTTTCTCATACTGCTCCACCAAACCCAGAAAGGATTTGGACACCAGACTAGCCACTAGAAAACCCACCAAGAAGTGTGAATTGGCCAGTGACACCAGTTGTACGCACTGCTGAATAATAACTGCAAATGGCCCTCAATCCACTGTAAAATCCCAGCAAAAGCTCCCTCCAATTAACCCTAGAAATTCCAGCTCCTTCCCAGCTCCAAACCACTAGCTCCAGGCTTCCACGAATTTGCCCAAATTCTCCTCTGCGCAGGCCCACACAGGCCCTAGACAACAAGTGATGGCTCTGTTGATTTACCATGGAAGCAAGCTCTGCAATCACTACAATTCACCCGCAAAATGCAGGCAACAACACCCTTCAAAAAACCAACAAAGGATCTGACTTATAACATCTCCTCCATGATGTGCAGATTCTGCTACTGCGTCCATTCTGCCCCAGAAGTTCGTCAAAACACCCACAATGCCTCTTGGAACAACCCTCTGAAATGCAAGAGAATCCTCCTAGGGATGGCATTCGTGGTCCATCGAAGGTAGGTTGAGGTTTCTGCTTGGAGATCTCGTGTGTTGGACAACACTCTGTTGACCCAGCTAAATAGCTTTAGCAAACAATGGTTTAGATGTCAAATGAGCAAAAGTCCCAAAACGAGTGCTCTCCCTTCTATTTATAATTTCAGCGTCTTTTTCCCTCCTTGTGGGTTCCACCCAGCTAATTTCCTACCTCCTCTTTCCTCCAAATCGAACTCTCCAAGGCATTGTGTATATCCTCATGGGGTGGCCCCCACCTTCCACTAGCTGCAAGATTTTTCTTCTCCAAAGTAGGCGTCTCTCTTTTCCCTCAAAATTGAGTGCCTTTTTATTTTATCTACTCTCCCTAAGTTGTGAGCCAAAATTGCAAAATGGTGGTGCTGCTAGTGATTTTAATTAGAGGGGACATCATAGTTCTCCCCTCCCAAATGTTGCTTGTCCTCAAGCAACTATAATGCTGTATGTTGCAAAACTTGCTCACCCTCACATGTAACATCCTCATCGGGCATGTTTTTCCACTTGATCAAAAACTCCCTGGTAACTCTGCTCCTCATTGACCTCTCCCTGGTATCCAAAATAGCCTCAAGCTCCAACACTAAGTGTCCCTCATCATCCAAGGGAGGCAACTTTGCAATTGTTGTTACTTGCTGCCCCAATGCTTTTTTCAGGTAAGAATCATGAAATATGTTATGGACCTTGCTTCCTAGGGGAAGTTCCAACTCATACTCTACCTCCCCAACTCACATGGTGATCCGGTAAGGCCCATAAAAAAGAGGCTTAAGTTTTTCCACCCACTTTTGTTTTATAGTGGACTGGCTGTATGGTTGGAGTCTCAAAAAAACAAAGTCTCCAACCTCAAAATGCCTCTCTATTCTGCCCTTGTCTGCATAAAACTTCTGCTAGTTTTGAGCAGTCTGCAAGTTATCCTTGAGAACTCTAAGAATATCCTGACTCTCCCATATCCAGTTTTTGGCCCTTGGGATCCTTCTATCTCCAAAAATCATATCAACAAAACTCAGTGCGTCACAACCATACAAAACTCGGAACGGAGACATACCTATGGACATGTGGTAGGTAATATTGTAGCAGTACTCGCCGAGATGCAACCACTGTACCCATGTACGTTGCTGGCCTATCACATAGTTACACAAGTAACTCTCTAGCCACTTGTTCACAATCTTTGTTTGTCTGTCGATTTGTGGGTGATAGCTAGTACTAGGAGTGAGTTTAGTACCCACAAGCTGGAACAACTCCTACCAAAACCCGCGCATAAATCAATGGTTTCGATCACTAACAATGGTCTTTGGAAGACCATGTAGCCTAAACACCTCCCTAAAAAATAACTCTGCTACTTGTGAGGTTGAGTATCGAGTGAACATGGCAAAAAAATGGGCAAACTTGTTCAATCTGTCGACCACCACATAAATGCAATCCTTGCCCTGCACCATGGACAACCTTGTGATGAAATCCATTAAAATGCTCTCCCATTTCCTCTCAAGAATAGGGAGGGGCTGCAATAATCCGGTAGGGTGTGTCTGCTCACCCTTGTTCTTCTGACATGTGTCACACTCCTGAACATGCCTCAAGATGTCATCCTTGAGGCCTCTCTATGAAAAGCGCTCTTTAATGGCCCTATATGTCTTAGTGAACCCCTAGTGTCCTGCCAATGGAGATCATGGGAAGCCTGCATAATCTTCTCCCTCAGTCGGGATTTGAGCACCAAATAGATCCAGTTCTTGTAATAGATCACCTCGTCCATCACCTTGTACCAGTCATCATATATCCTACCATCAAGGATCTCGCATGCATGACGATCCTTGGAGTACTTAACTAGTTGTGCTCTCCAATCCGGGGTAATGCTCATGAGTGAGATGGTAGAAGGCCTCTTAGACAATGCATCTGCCACCACATTCTGTCGACCTTTGACATACTCTATGTTAAAGTCATATGCTTGAATCTTGATCACCCACTTTTTTTGCCTCTCCTGCAACTGCTACATCTCTAGAAAGAAGCAGAGGCTATTGTGGTCTGTGTTTACCTTGACCCTGTTACCTACCAGATACTATTGAAACTTGGTCAACACATGAATGATGGTCAACATTTCTTTGTAATAAATGATATACAACCTCATGGGGATGTTTGCCTTGCATTAAAACCGCCTTGATGCCCTCCCCAAAGGCATAACACTCTAGCACAAAGGGTTGTGTGAAATCCAATAATGCCAACACTGGATAGTTGCTCATCACCTACTTGAGGCACTCAAAGTGTCTTGTGCCCACTCTGTCCATCCAAATGCCACTTCTTTGTCAAATCAGTGAAGGGAGCGACCAACTGCAAGAATCCCTGCACAAACCTTTTGTGTTGATTTGGGGTAGCATCGGATGTGCTCTAGCCATGAAAATTTGTGGAGAGGCTAAAGCACATGAGATCTCCAAGACCCATAAATGGTTTGGACAGATTGTACCCGGTTTGGGAGATATTAAAATAATTAATATTTTTAATGGAGTTCCTAAGTCTAAACTTTGGAAAAAAAAATATTAATGGGTATTAATATAAAACTAGGTTAGAAGGTTCCAAAAGTCATGGATCAAGCCAAATCTAATCTTAGCTGTTGATTAGAGATTTAATCTCGGTCGTCGAAGGATCAATAGGAAAAGTATAAGAGGAGGCTTGAGGGTCAGTTGGAGAATACACGGGAGTGATCAGTGATTCATTTTGCTAGAGTGGGGTTGCTAAGCAAAAGTGAATCAGTGATCAACAGCGAGGGGCAATGAATACTCGGCAGAGAGGCAGAGACAGTGCCAAGAGAGTAGCGCGAAAGCAAAGTGAGACGCAGTAGCCAGTTCAAGCCACACAGAGCTCAACAAAGACAGGGTGGAGGCCAGAGGGATTGTGTCATCCACGCAGAGAGCAGCTGGAGTGATGCAAAGGGTCCCAAAGGCCGCACAATGTCTCAGAAGGCTGATGCAGAGAGGTTTGAGGTTGATGCAGAACAGGAGGAGGTTGACGCAGAGGCTAGAAGTGCCAGCACTGAGCTTCAAAGTTGTTGGAGATGGTTTCGTGGGACAGGTTTTCTGAATCCCTGTTTCCGAATAGAGAGGTATTGCTGCCGTGTATTTTTTTCTTTGTCGGGTGAGTCGGTTAGGCACCCAGTTGTACTCAAGGAAATACAACATAATAATATACCCTCAGAACAGCTGCACCGGTTTTCTTGCATTGGGTTTTTCCGGGGCCATTTGTCTAAAAATAACGGTGTCACTTGTGTGTTTGTTTTCTTTCAACTAATGATCTATAGATGTTGAGACTGTATTGTGTTTATTTTGTTATTTATATGTTTTAAATAATTTGTTCGAATTTAACAAGTAGAAGAAATAAACCAGCAGAATACAAAATAATTTTCTAATGGATAGACTTAGAAAATTCAACATCTTGTAGTAGTTGCAAATACCCAAGAATCGCCGCAACTCTGTCACATCCTTGGGTGTAGACCAATCCAGGATGGCCTTAATCTTCTCCTGGTGAACTCGCACCCCATCCTCACCAATAATGTGGCCAAGATACAACATCGTTGTAAGTCCAAACTCACACTTGGACATCTTGGCGTATAGTTGTTGCTTCTCTAGGATGTGCAACACCTCCAAGTGTTGGAGGTACTCCTCCCATGTCTTGCTATAGATCAGAATATCGTCAAAGAAGACCAAAACATACCTACATAGCTGTCTGCGTAATACGCAGTTGATACAAGATTGGAAAGAGGTCGGTGTGTTGGTTAGCCCAAAGGGCATCACCAAAAACTCAAAGTGGTCATAATGACACCTGAAGGTCGTCTTTGGGACATCTTGCTCCCTCACTCGAATTTGATGATACCCTGATCGCAAATCTATCTTAGAGAAGTACTTGGCTCCTCTAAGCTCGTCCATCAACTCATTTATGCATGGTATCGAGTATTGATTCTTCAGGGTCTTCTTGTTCAGTGCCCTATAGTCTATGCGGATACGGAGGGTCTCGTCCTTATTCACCAGTACCATTGTTGAAGTGAAGGGGCTAGACCTAGGCTTGATGTGTCTCAAGGTGAGCAACTCCTATATTGACCTCTCAATCTCATCCTAATAAGCGTTGGGATGTTGATATTGTTGATTTGTGGTAGCATTGGATGTGCTATAGCCATGAAAATTGGTGGAGAAGCTAGGGCACATAAGATCTCCAAGATGCAGAAATGGTTTGGGGAAATTCCACCTAGTTGGAGAGATATTAAAATAATTAATATTTTTGATGGGGTTCGTAAGTCTAAACTTAGGAAAATTAAAATATTAATGGGTATTAATATAAAACTAGGTGAGAATGTTCTAAATGACATGGATCAAGCCAAATCTAATCTTAGCCATTGATTAGAGACTTAATCTCAGCTGTTGAAGACTCAATAGGAAAAGTATAAGAGGCGGCTTGAGGGTGAGTTGGAGACACACCAAATTGATCAGTCAGTTCGATTTTCTGGAGTAGGGTTTGGCTGAGTCAATGGAGCTAGTGATCTATTGCAGCGAGGGGCAGTTCGACATGAGGCCAAGAATACATAGCAGGGAGACAACACAAAGTCTGGAGAGGCTGACGCAGAGTCAGCTAGGAGCTACGCAAATGCTGAAGAGGCTAGCGTCGGTGACGCAGAGGGTCTGAGAGCTGACGCAGAGAGCCAAGGGGTTGACGCAGAGGCTTCAGTAGTTGCACAGAGGCTAGCAGAGCTGACACAGGGCCAAGAGATTTTTCGTGGGGCAGGCCGCAGACTGAGTGTTGGTGAGCTAGGATGGGTGATGCAGTCCCTGCAGAGTGACACAGAGCAGTAGAGAAGCTTGAAGCAGCTTTTGTTGTCGAGCTAAGGACATGACGTAGTTACTGTGAGATCGTTCATCCAGTGATTGATCAGCCGGAATATCTGTCTCAGAGGACAGGTATTACTGCCGAGGACATTCTCTATGGGGTGAGCCATTTCTAGCACCCTAGTTGTATTTAGAAACTGCATAATAATAAAACCCTCATATCTCTGCACCGGTTTTACCGCATTGGGTTTTTCTGGGGACGTTTGTCCAAAAATAACGGTGTCCCTTCTATGTTTGCCCCAGTTATTACAGTTGTTGATCTGTATATGAGTTAAGGTTGCATTTGTGTTTATTTCAGTATTTATATTTACAAATAACTTGTTAATGGAAGACACAAGTAGGAGAAATTAAACCAGATAATGCGGTAGGGATTTCTAACGTGTTAGCCTTAGAAATTTCAACACGGCATCAGAGGATTGCAGACAACAGGAGAATTGAAGGCACCAACAGTAATCTGAAGAATTTACAGCAATAGCAATTGTCTCGAGAGACAATGTTGTTCTAGAGCAGAGGCAATAGAGAAGAAGTGATGCAGAGGGCCTGCATCATCATTTCGAGTCGGGAGGAGGGCCAGTGCAGAGGAAGAGATGAGCAGATCAGACCTACGTAGTGCTTAGTCATCTTTCTCAGCCAGGAAGGATCGACGTTGTGGCCAGGAGGAGTAGAATTTGTTGCTGCCGAGATTGCGCAAAGCCTGAAAGGCTCAGTGTCTTCACTTGTCGGGGCTTGGGGAGCTGTGGGCAGATTGCGATTGAGAAGATGGTGAGGTGTTGGTTTTGTCAAAATAGAACAGTACCTAAGGACACAGAACCAAGGTAGATGGAATCGCTACCTTGACGGATTTCTAGCCAAGGAATCTAGATCCGAGTTGTAGTCGCAAGGAAGATCGGAGAGGAGAAGTTCAACAATTGGCCAAAAGAAATCCAGAAGGGAAATCAGGACTTAGAGGGAGACTTCCAGGAGGGAAGTCGAAACTTAGTGGGAGTCCAGAAGAGGAGTTGAAATGGCAGTGAACGGACTAAGGGATCAGGACAGATTGGACGGAGCTTCCAATGTTGTCATCTGGAAGGCCAAGATCCTAGCAATCTTGGATCGACATTGCATCAAGGACTTTGCCTTGAGAGTTGTGGCTATCCTAGTCGATCCTGCTGAGAATGAAAAGTATGAGGATGCAATGGCAAGGGCGAAGTGCATGATCATAGACGGGGTCAAAGATCATGTCATACCACATATTGTTGAAAAGAACACAGCAAAGGAGATGTGGGATACTTTGACAACCTTGTATTAGGGCACTTCCGTGCAGGAGAAGATATTATTGGAGAATCAACTGCAGTTGTATCAGATGCAGAAGGGAGAGCAAATAGATCCATTCCTCCTTAGATTGCAGGAGATTCGTGACCAACTTACTTTTGTGGGGTCTACACCGAATCCGGAGTTCATGGTGAGGACATCTTGAATGCAGTCTCCGAGGAGTGGGAGACATTTTTCCAAAGTATTTTGGGCAAGGCTACTCTTCCAGGTTGGAAGGAGATGTAGCCAACTCTTCGCCAAGAAGAGATCATGAGGTTGACCAAGGCGGGGAGTAGTGGCAAGGGAAGTCGAATCAAGAAAGAGGAGGAGGATGCGGCTCTAGCATCTGCGAGACAACAAGGGAAGAGGAAGAAGAAGGGCATCTCAAAGGTGAAGTGCTTCCATTGTGTGGAGCTGGGACATTATGCATCCTAGTGTCGCAGGAAGAAAAACAAGGGAGAAGCTTCTAATTTTAAGGCAGCTCCAACTAAGGCGAGGAAAGAAGTCGAGACTGATGACGATTGTGCCATGAGTGCTCATGCATCTCTAGAGAAGAGGTGGGAAGACATCGAGTTGTAGTCAAGAGGACTACACACTAGGGGCAGGATCCTTGAGGTGCCCAAACTCTTGGATCACATCTGTCTACGGGAGCCCTTAACAACAGTAGCATGATGACAGATGTCAGGTGGAGCAAAGTGTAGTAGAGTAGCAAGGCAGTGCTTGGGTGCAAAATTCTGAGACAGCATAGAGGAGGTTGCAGCGGTGTGAGAGGCACAAAGGAGTATGCAACAGCGCAGTAGCAACAGGGGGAGCACATGATAGCATTAGAAGTAGCTTCAGCATCACGAGGCTTCTAGACTGACTGGTATGTCAATATTTGGAGAAGTCAGTTACCTACTTCTCGATAACTGAGTTGCAGTGCAGCAGTTAGTAGTGGCAGTGCTAGAGGCAGCATGGGCAACATATTGAGAGGGAGCTGCAATACAAATGTAGCAGTGGTAGTGGCAGTGTCATGGGTAGCAGTACAGGAAGCAACGGTGCAGATGATGTGAGGCAGCAGACCCAACATCAGCACAAGTATTAGTGCGGAGGATTAATGTGATGTTTTCATGGTGAAACATTACTAGAGCACATTCCTCGCTAAGAGGGAGTATTGATTTGTGGTAGCATCGGATGTGCTCTAGCCATGAAAATTGGTGGAGAGGCTAAGGCACATAAGCTCTCCAAGACCCAGAAATGGTTTGGGGAAATTCCACTCAGTTGGAGAGATATTAAAATAATTAATATTTTTAATGGGGTTCCTAAGTCTAAACATAGGAAAATTAAAATATTAATGGGTATTAATATAAAACTGGGTCAGAATGTTCTAAATGACATGGATCAAGCCAAATCTAATCTTAGCCGTTGATTAGAGACTTAATCTCAGTTGTTGAAGAATCAATAGGAAAATTATAAGAGGCTTGAGGGTCAGTTGGAGACACACCAAATTGGTCAGTCAATTTGATTTTCAGGAGCGGGGTTTTGCTGAGAGAATCGAGCTAGTGATCTGTTGCAGCAAGGGGCAGTTCGGCATGAGGCCGAGAATACATAGCGAAGAGGCAGAGGTAGTGCCAGAGAGACAGAGCAGAGCTTGGAGAACCTGACACAGAGGCAGCTGGAAGCTACGCAGAAGCTGAAGAGGCTAGCGTGGGTGACGTAGAGGGTCTAAGAGCTGACGCAGAGAGCCAAGAGGCTGACGCAGAGCCTTCAGTAGCTGCGCAGAGGCTAGCAGATTTAATGCAAGGTCAAGAGGCATCGCCAAGAGATTTTTCGTGGGGCAGACTGAATGCTGGTGTGCTGGGAAGGGTGACGTAGTCCCTACAGAGTAACTTAGAGCAGTAGAGAAGCTTGGAGCATCTTTCGCTCTCCAACTAAGGAGCTATCGTAGTTACTGTGGGATCATTCATCCAGTGATTGATCAGCTGAAATATTTGTCTTCGAAGAGAGGTATTACTGCCGAGGACATTCTATGGGTGAGCCATTTTTGGCGCCTTAGTTGTATTCAAAAACTGCATAATAATAAAACCCTCATATCTGCTGCATCGGTTTTCCCGCATTGGGTTTTTTTGGGGATGTTTGTCCAAAAATAACGATGTCCCTTGTGTGTTTGTCTCAGTTATTTCATTTGTTGATCTGTATATTTTTTAAGGCTGCATTTGTGTTTATTTCAATATTTATATTTATAAATAATTTGTTAACGGAAGGAACAAGTAGGAGAAATTAAACCAGATAATGCAGTAGGGATTTCTAATGTGTCAAACTTAGAAATTTCAATAGGTATCGTGTGGTGATCATTGCGTGTATACCCTCCTCTAACTCAATGGTGTGCTCAAAGCCCCTGTCAGGTGGTTATCCGGTGGAATGTCCCCAAACGTTGTTGGGTACCTGTCTAAAATGGCCTGAATGTCTAGGTGTGGTGGTCGAGGCATGTCCCTTGCATCTAATATCCTGAGCTACACTGCCCACTCTATATCTCCATGTCTCAAATCTGCCTACATCTTGTGTGTTGACACTATATGTGGAGGATACAAGTGCATACCCCTCAACAAAGGCCCTATGAACTCCATCTCCAACATCTGTCAATTGGTGGTGAAGCGCCCAACAAAGTGTAGCCACTGAACACCAAGCATCACATTGGTGTCTGGAATGTTAACCACAAAGAAATGGTCCAACATTGAATAGTTCGCCATCTCCACTGTCATCCTGGGGACATATGTAGTACACTGCATGGTACGGTCTCTAGGCACCATGATTGAGAAGCCCTCAAAAGCATCTATGCATATGCCTCTCCTCTCCACCGTTTGGGCATCCACAAAATTGTGGGTTGCCCCATTGTCTACTAGCACTGATGCACGTTATCCCTGCACCATGCCTTGGATCCTTAGCGTAAGGTACTTTGACACTCCCTGAAGTGAAGCAATAACTCCATTTGTAGGCAAGAAACTAACTCCTCCTGGCAAGGGAGGTGGACCTCCTCCTCCTATTGTCACCTATGGCTCACCCTCACCAACATCTATCTCCTGTTCTGCACCATCCTCCGACTCACTGTTGAAGAAAACCTCTATGTAGTGGGCCTTTCCCTTGGTGCACCTATGTCCTGATGCCCATGGCTCCTGGTATGTGAAGTAGAGCTTCCTCCTCCTGAGAACTCTATGTGTCTGATCGTCCAACTGTCCACGTCTTGTTACCTTTGTTTCTGGGGTCTAGTACATCGCATCCTATAGCATGGTGGGTTTATTACACCTCACAAGTCCATGCGGAGGCTTAGTTAGCCCCTCTACAAACATGAAGACCCTTTTGGACTCTGATAAATCTGGCACCATCACGGAAAATCACAGAAACTCCGCTATATACTGCTCTGCGCTGCCTGTCTATCTAAGTTGAGTCAGCTCTCGGAAATGCACCTCAGGGTCCTTAATATCAAATTGCTCCAGCACCCTCCAAGTGAACTCCTCATATGAAGTCACACTAGCATGCTCCAGCATGTTAAGCCCATGAAACCACCAGTGATGTGCATCTCCCTCTAAATGCAGCATGACCAGCTTAATCGCCTCCACCTCTGACATCTGGTTAAGGTGAAAATAGGTATCAAGTTTCTCCACCCACGCCCTAGTTGTACACTTAGAAGTGCCATCAAAAGTGGGCAAATATACTCTCCCAACCGTACACTGTAAATTAGAGTTTTGAGTGAATGAGCCACTCATCCCTTTGCTCTTATTGCCCTGCTTGAGTTGGAAAAAATCTTTGAAAGTCAAAGCAGCTTGGAACTCCTCTCCCAGGGACTGGTACTCAGAAGTAATCCACCATAGGCATGTCTTTTGCATCCATGTGCTCCATAACTCCTGCTGGTGAAAACTTAGGCATAGTAGATCTAGGGGGTGTGTTATAGATGTGTGGGTGACGCCTAGATGTGGTACGCTCTATGTGGTGTGCAGCCCCAAAACTTTCTCCCCCCATGAACTCCCAATGCCTCTCTCCAATGCATTGTTGTCTCAGCTCCTCCAACTTCTTCTTTTGCCCCTTTGCCAGATCATTTAGAGCCTTCGAGAGACTGTTGAAGGCTACATCCTCCTTACTAACTTCCACCATCTTTTCTGCCTCTTCTCCTTGCTCCAAGTCCTCAGAACCAATTGTAATCTGCAATACCCCCTCTCTACTTCTATATCTCTTCCTTCTGTAAGTGATGTTTTGCTTACCTCCTGGGGTCATAGGCACAGGGGTTTTTCCCCATAGCTGGCCAAATCACCAGCTTTGATAACACTGTAATATTCTAAATAGAAAATTCACAGTGCAACCATAGCATACACAAAAGAAACAACCGAAATTTTGCTGCATATTTACATTTTATACCAAATGCTAGAAAATTGACCTAGAACAATAATTTCATTTATATTATATGAGAAAGAGAGTATGAAAGGGGAACCTGGGCTTGCTACAAAAAGCAAGGCCATGCCCAGGTCTCAAAACTGCTGCCCAAACACTAAGAAGTCGGCCCCCACTTTAGCTTTTGTGCTGCTCTGACAATTCTTGGTCCTTCTGGTGGACGAAATTGGTTGTACAGACAATACTACTCCAAAAGGGATGAAAATTCAGCTGATGCCTTTTCTCATGCTGCTCCATCAAACCCAGAAAGGACTTGAACACCCAACTAGCCACCAAAAAACCCATCAATAAGTGTGAATTTCCCAGTGACACCAGTTGTACGCACTGCTGAATAATAGCTGCAAATGGCCCTCAATCCACTATAAAATCCCAGCAAAAACTCCCTCCAATTTATCCTGGAAATTCCAGCTCCAAACCACTAGCCCCAAGCTCGCACGAATTTGCCCAAATTGTCCTTTGCGCAGGCCCACGCAGGACCTAGACAGAAAGTGATGGCTCTGCTGATTTACCACAGAAGCAAGCTCTGCAATCACTCCAATCCACCTGCAAAATGTAGGCAACAGCTCCCTTCAACAACCCGGCAAAGGATTTGACATATAACAACTCCTCCAAGAAGTGAAAGGTCTGCTACTGCATCCAGTCTATCCTAGAAATTCGTCAAAACACTTGCAATGCCTCCTGGAACAGTGCTCTAAAGTGCAAGAGAATCCTCCTAGGGATGGCACTTGTGGTCCATCAAAGGTAGGTTGAGATTTTCACTTAGAGATCTCATGTGCTGAACAACACTCTGTTGACCCAGCTAAACAACTTGATCAAACAATGGTTTAGATGTCAAATGAGCAAAAGTCCCAAAATGAGTGCTCTGCCTTCTATTTATAATTTCAGCCTCTTTTTCCCTCCTTGTGGGCTCCACCCAACTAATCCCCTTCTTCTTCCTTTTCCCTTCAAATCGAACTATCCAATCAAAGGTAGGTTGAGATTTTCGCTTGGAGATCTCATGCGCTGAACAACACTCTGTTGACCTAGCTAAACAAATTGATCAAATAATGGTTTAGATGTCAAATGAGCAAAAGTCCCAAAATGAGTGCTCTCCCTTCTATTTATAATTCGAACCTCTTTTTCCCTCCCTGTGGGCTTGTTAAATTGGCAACAAGGGCCAAAATCCATGTGGGTCATCTTATTTATGGCAGCTGATAATTTTATTGGATCCCTCTCATCGAGATGCATAGGATTGATCTAAAGATCATCCGATTCGGATAAGTAGTTATGAAGTTATGAATTTATTTATGTTATAAAATAAATTGTCAAGTCGGCCAGCAACTTGCATAGGCTCAGAAGCCCAATAGACATGTATATTCATCATCTATGTTTTAGTATAAATAGAAGAGGATTTAAAGTCATTTTACACAATCCTAAGGTGATCTCCTCTCCATGTCTTGGGTTTTTGGAGAAGGAGAGAACTAAAGAATATGCTGGTCTAGAAGGAGCCATAGCTGCAGATGATGCCCTTATCTACGCTGGTCATTAAAAACCGGTTACCGGTCTAACCGGCCGGTTAGCAAGGCCGCCGGTCTAAACCGGCCAAAAAACCCGGTTGGGAAGCCCATTTCGCCAGTTTTTGGCCCTAACCGGTGAAAACCGGCCGGTTTTGTCCTAAACCGGCCGGTTTTAGGCACACCATTTTGTCTCATCTTGTGCTGGCCATGGGCAGCAAAGGTCTGTAGCGTTTTAGGGTTGTATTTGTAACGACTTAATTGGAGGAGGTTTCTGTCAAACATTTCAATAGATTCCATTGGTATTTGCCTTAAAATCTATCTCTATCTCCTTGTAACTTGAGGAAGGATATACCTCGTTTAGATCCAAAATTTGTAACTTCCTCAAGGATTTAGAGCCTTTCTCACTATCAAAGCTCCTCTCCTTGTTATTCTAATAATAAAATTGATCTTCTTGCTTGAGGGAGCTTGGAAGTTGGAACTTGGTTCCATGGTATCCCCCTCCTTACTTAAAGGGAGGATCTTTTGTGTTTCTTGCTCTCACTAACTTAGCTCTTAGAATCTAACTCAAAGTTTCTAACTTGTTCTTGTTATAGTTTCATTGTGCATTCTAGATTAAATCTACTAACTTGCTTTTTTCATTGTGATTACTTATCTCTAGCCTTGAGACTTCAGCCTTTCAAATTTAGTAGATATGGTACAAATTTATGTTGTCCTTCTCTAGCCTCGGTCCTCTTACCGCAGTCACTGAAATACCTTGAAAGTTGAGGCTTTAAAATGCCTCTCCATCCTGCAAATTTTATCCTATTCACATTGACTACTTCCTATAAGGGCAGTTGGAAGGTCACAACAGTAGTAGAGGACTTCAAAACAAGTGAAAGAAGCTAGTTCCATAGGACCAAGCTCCTAGAAGAAAGCTTGAATATAGTTTTGGGCCTATTTCCCTCTGACTAGGCCGCAAGCCTGAGCAAGGAAGACAGAGGGCCTTGAGGCACTACTTTGAAGGACCGAGAGGCTAGGTAAGTAACCTGTACAAGGCTGAGATCATTAGAAGGAAGAGCTAAGTTCTACACTCAAAATTTAAGGTCTGAAAATTGTCCTTAAAACCTGAGCTACGTGTCACCTCAGACATTGAAATTCTGAGTTCTGAGCACCATTACAGAGTGACCAAATCTAGGTTTGTAATGTCTCTTTTGTGGACTTGAAGCAGTCCTAAAATCCAGTGAAGAAGTTCAATAGTATAAGAACCAAGACCGAGTTGTTTGAAGGTGTTTTAGGCCTATTTTGGAAAGTATGTTACCAAGAGTACAGTCACCATACTTGAAGGAGTCAAGACTATATATGTATTGTACTTGGTGCCATTTTGATATATTCACCTTTACATGGTATATAAATGAGCAAACTTTGCATATTTTGTCTTTATTGGCTTGGAATCATGGTTTTTACATCTTAAAAATAGTTTTGTTTCATTATAAATTTATTATTTAATGTATTTTTTTAAAACCGGTTCGTTTAGACCAAACCAGTCCCGGTTAGACCGGTTCCGGTCGGTAAACCGGTTCATTAGGTGGACCGGTCCGATCACCGGTTCCGGTTTTAAAAACATTGTACAAACCTCCTTATGGTGGCTCTAGCAAACAATTTTGGAATCTAAGAAGATGAAGTTTCCAACTCGGAGGTCAAATCAAAGGTCCTGCCATTTGGTCTATGCAATGCCTAGCTATGTTCATGAGACTAATGAATGATGTATATTGCAATGTTCCAACAAGACTCCGGTGCGGGGAGACGCATGGGGGGACGTGTGGGAGTACCCTCCAATTTTAGGGAAATTTCGGGGGTGCGTGGAGACGTCGAAGTATATGCGGGGAGACGCATGGGGGGACGTGTGGAGTACCCTCCAATTTTAGGGAAATTTCGGGGGTGCGTGGAGACGTCGAAGTATAATATATATATATATATATAATATATATATATATATATAATTCAAGTTCATATTCATTGTTCATTGTTCAATAATGAAAGCATAAAAATATTAAATAGACAATTGAATCATTGATCCATTCTCATCATTCATTTTGATACATACATCATTCATATGACATACTCAAGTCTCATTATTGAATTATTCATACATACCATGAGATTCGATAAAAATAAATAAAAACCAATAATGAAATATTCAAATACATTGATCCATATCATTCATCATTCTACAATCAACATTGATTTAAAAATTAAATTCATCATTCATCATTCTAGAATCTAAATTGAAAGCAAAACATACTAGTATATTTTCAAAGTTTGAACACTAAATTTATAAACCTCGAACCTAGGTTTTAGAATTTTAGTTATTTAAAATTTTTTTATTTTGTTTAGCTTTAATTTTAAATTTTTTTAAATTCTTTTGATTTTTAAGCTTTACTTTGGGTCTTATTAGACAAATTTAAAGGAGGACGCCCAGAAGCACCCTTTTTTAAAGGGGGTGCCCAAACGCACCCTTTTTGAAAGGGGGTGCCCAAACGCACCCTTTTTGGGGAGTCTAGACTCCCACACTAGGAAAATGCACCCCCTTGCGTCTCCCCAAGACTCCCCAAAAAGGGTGTGTGGGGAAACGCACCCCCAAGAGACTCTCTGTCCCGGGTGCGAGGGGTGCGTGCACCCGACCCTGGGGGACGCTCCCCGTGGAACACTGGTATATTGCACCCCTATTTAGATTCATTTACTATTGTTTATTTGGAGGATACATTGGTTTACAATGCTACCTGGGATGAGCACATCCCACACCTGATGAAGGTGTTCGAAACTTTGAAGAAACACCAACTACTAACAATTCTCAATAAATATGAGTTTGCACAATAATCGTTGGTGTTCTTAGGCTATGTGATTGGACGAGGAGAGCTAACGATAGATCATGCCAAGATGGAGACCATCATGAAGTGACTCGTGCCTACAAATGTCTCTGAAGTAGGGAGTTTAGTTGGAGCAACACAGTATGTAAGCAAATCCATAGCTTCATCTTCATTAGTAATTGCACCACTCCATGCTATAACAGTGTTTGGAAAGAGTTTCTTGTGGGGGAAGGGTCAACAGAAGTCCTTTGAAGAGTTGAAAAAGAAAATCAATCAAGCACTAGTTCTCGCATTACCATACTTTCAATAGCCCTTCGAAGTGGAGACGGATGCAAGTGGATATGCCATGGGAGCGCTCTGGATGCAAGTAGGAAGGCTTCTATGATATCGTTTTGAAGTATTACATGGCACCATCCTCAACTAGCCTACCTACAACAAGGAGCTCTATGCTCTAGTACAAGTTGTCAAAAAGTGGAAACATTATCCTATGGGAAAGGAAACCACCATCCACATAGATCATTGACAACTACAATAGTTGCAAGCCTAGAGTAAGCTACAACAGACTAGAAACTACAAGTGGATGGGGTTCTTACAATGGTTGCAAGCCTAGAGTAATCTACAACAAACCAGACAATACAAGTGGATGGCATTCTTACAACAGTTTCATTTAGTCATCGAGTATAAAAAAGCGGAACAAACAATTTTGCCAACATGCTTTCAAGACCACCCACATCAAAAATTACAGCTTTGGAAACTCTGATGCAATGGAGCTTTTCACCCATGATGCATACAAAGAGGCTTATGCAAAGGATGAAGACTTCAGGGGGGTGTTCTAGAAATTGTAGAGCCAAAGTCATGCAAACAATGGTGGCAACATAGATGATTATCATCTCTAGAATGGGTTACTCTACATGTTGGACAAGTTTTGTGTTCTTAAAGGTGCGCGGCTACTACTAATCAAACAAGTTCACACCTCCGAGGTTGCAAGGCATTTTGGTGTAGGGAAGACATCTACTAATTTACGTAGGTATATGTACTAGCCCAAAATATAAAAAGGTGTAGCATGGTTCATTAGAGGATGTATGCTTTGTTGTACTAGGAAGCCTAGAACAAGAAACGGGGTCTATACCATCGCGTACTTGTACCCACTTGTCCTTGGGAAAACATTTCCATGGACTTTATGGGAGGTTTACCAACAACCAAGAAGGGACATGACTACCTGTTTGTGGTAGTTGACAGGCTCAACAAGATGTGCATTCTCATGCCCGATAAAAAAGGGCAAGAAGCAACAAATTTGTTATTTGAACAAGTCTAGGTGCACTTTGGAATACAATGAGCATCATTCCAGTCAGGGACACTAGATTTCTTAGTGCATTTTGGACTACATTGTGGAATAAGATAGACATGAAATTGAAAAGGTCAATGGCATTCCATCCACAGACAAATGAGAAAACAGAAGTAGTTAACAAGGTTTTGGTGTAGCTTTTGCGGGTTTACAATCAAAAGCATTTGAAGACCTGGGATGAAAATCTAGTCTTTATACAACACTCCCATAACAGAGCGAGCCACACTTCTACTAGTAAGTCCCCATTTGAAAGTTGTTTTTGAATGAGGGAGGATCTCAAATGGGATTCTTTAAGAGCAAAAAAAGTTACTGAAAAAATAAGGCAAATCCATTTGCAAGTGCAGGAGGCACTAAAAAAGTGGGAGATAGGGTATGGTTATAGCTTAATAAGGAAAGACTACATGGTCCCGATAAAGTAGAAAGATCAATACTCTATGATATGGCCCTTTAGAGCTAGAAAAGGTGTGTGAAATAATGCCTACAAACTCAATCTACCCCCATACACACACATTTACTCAGTGCTGAATGTGGGAAATTTCAAACTCTATGAGCCTTCCATGTTGGATCAGGAAGAGGACCAGGTTCTACCTTCCATAGAGGACTTAGCACTAGATGCTCAAGCAGAGTTCACAAAGAATATAGTTTTGCAGAAAATGTCTATAACCACAACACAAGGGCAACATGACCTTTAGCAGATTGGGTTGAAAGGACAACTTCCAAACAAAGTAAAGTGGTAGTCCATGGAGAAGGTAGAGAAAAAATTCTCACCTCATTCAGTAAAAGCTTTTCGAAACCAAAAGCATCTCAAACTGGGGAGATATGATTCAAATTGGATCATCGATATGATTCAAATTGGATCATCATATTATTTTTCATCCATCTCGTTGCTTTCAAAGTGAATAAATTGGAAGATCTGGCTTACAAAAGCAGTTTTCTTAATGGGGCCCAATTTGGAGAATTGAAATTTGAAACCTTCTGAGGCCATTTTGAGGCCTTAAATGATGTCTTTTGGGGGTAAAACATTCCCACTTAAGCGTTGGACTCCATGACATTGTTCTACAGTTAGAAACCTTTCCAATGAAGCAAGAATCGCGCCAATCAAGTTCGAATGCAAAAGTTATGCCTCCTAAAAGTTGGCCTATTATGTTTGACCACTATGGCACAAATGGATTCCACATCAACCTCCATTATGCATGCATGATGGGCTAGCCACGCAAGGACTTAGTAGAAATTCTAGAAGGGTCATACTTGAAGCTAGTTGAGCAAAGGAATCATCAAACCTGACCCCTCGTTGGCTATCAAGCTATGTTATAACCAAGCCACTAGGAAGAAAAGGGGTTCCATTCTATTCAATTGTATCTAATTACATAGGAGAGAAAAGCAACTGGGAGGGGTAGTTTAAGAGCATAACAAAGGAGGTTAGTGTTCTATAACAACCTATAGAGTGTCTTCTTCTTTGTACATGCATTATTTCCATTCCAAAGAAAATGAGAGCAAAGTAGTCTCACCTTCCATCTAGATTTTCTCCCGTACGGGTTTCACAAAGCAAATCCTTGTGTTCATTGTTGGTGTGTAAGTGTATTTGTTAATCTCCATTTTCCATTTTATCTATCACATGCATACACAGAAAACAGTACAAAACAGTACCAAACTAGTTGATTTGGTGAAAAATTGTCGATTCAATATCAAACCAGCCAATTTTGTACAATGCAACCAAGGACCCTCTAATCACAACTTAAAATATATATATACGAGTGAAGCAGCCTAATATTCAACCGTAGGGTCTTACTAATGCTATGTAAGACCCTACATAGCATTGGAAGAATTGCAATGTTTCCATTAGATTCTGTAGTGTACAAGGGTATGGGACTAGCATTTAATCAGAGCACCAAGTCCTCTATGTACCTTGATGTTAGTGGCATTGACTATTGAACTACTCTACCATGAACCTAGTAAAAATGTACCCATCACTCAAACAAAATCTTGATTTGACATGTTAAATTTTGTCTATCTTATTTTAATGCTTAGAGAGTGATATCGATGATGAGGATCCTAATATAGGCAATGCTTTTGGTGATCTGTAGGTTGGACACTATAAGCCATCTAGAGCCTCTTTGTTGATGTATTTTTCATTTAGAGATGTATTGCACCAGGTGTTATTTTGGTTATATACACTCTTGCTGTATAAATGGGAACTTTTGCATGTTTGGGTATAAATAGTTTGAATTTATATGGATGCACATGAATATTTATGTTTTTCTTTAAAATTTGAATATTTTATGTATTTTTTGGTCGACTGGCTTTTTCAGGGTTGATTGCTTTAGTTCTGATAACATTGTTTGAGACTATATATCTACTAGAATATATTTGTCTTAACCACAGATGCATTTAAACACCCATTAGAATGTGTGCCTTAGATAGTCTTCTATAGCAGCAACAGCATGCACAACAAATCTGGGCACCTTTGTCACAACAGCTGTAGATCCATTCAGTTCTAGATAAAGCACTAAGTTCCGTGAACTTTATTTATAACTGTCTACCATTCAGTTCTAGATAAAGCACCAAGTTCCATGAACTGTCTATCTGTCATTGAGTTGACTGTGAGCTTCGGTGCAGATTCGAAGGGAAACTTAACTGCCTCTTTGAGCGCACTACCACATCCCTTCATGCAGATCTCTAGATCAAAGTGTGAGATCTATTTTTGTAAACCCTAAAATGCACCCTTTTCAGATATTCAAGAGAAAGGGCAGAGATACAGATTCATTATTGAGTTTTGAGTCTAACAGCTAGCAGTTTAGATTTTTCCCAGTAGGAGATCTTTCTGAAAAGCAGATGCCAATCATCTATTGAGTTCTGTTTATTGTTTTCCATGGTATGTGTTTATGGATTCTTGCATCTAGTACTTGGAGCTCTTTTGACAGCAATTACTTTACAGTACAGAATTTGTTTACCATGATATAGAAAATTTTACATGGTATCAGAGTATAGTTGCTGAAACCTTCCAGAAATCCAGGTATGGATAGTTAGGCTGCTACCTGTGAGAGAAGGTTGTTGAGCGGTTTCAAGGGTGACATGCCCATGATCTGTGCTTGAGAAAAGCACAATGAACCTATGATATGTTGGTTTTTTGTTAGGCTATTGATCTGTTTTATTTAGCAAAATATTCTAATGCAGGAGTATGACTACATTGACTCTCAGATACAAAGACAAATTGGAAGGTCCCTCTAACTTCAAGTGTCAAAAGTTTGGAAACTTTACTTCTCAATGTGATGAGAAGAAGGGGAACGACAAGTAGCAGCAATAGAAGCAATTTGCAGGGAATCCAAAAGCATGAACTGGGATGAATGAGCTTTCATTCAAACTTGAGACACATTTCTCAATGGTCTCATGCCTGTCATCTAACACCATACCTAGTGTCGATTAGCATGTGGATGGTGGAGCCTCCAAACATATGACCTCTAACTGGAGGCCTTCAACAAACTTCAGAAGCAAGAATCACACATACAAGTGGAACTTGGTGTTGATGCCATGTATCCAATGGCAAGAGTGGGATCCATCACATTCTACATGACATTAGGCAATATCCTTGAGCATATTGCTATTGAATATGCATTTGGCTTAACTATAAATCTCCTTTCAGTTTCAATGATGACATATCCTTGAATATATGGCTAAGTTTGACAATCAGCAAATCATCTTCCAAAAGAGATGCCCAAATCCTAGTTAAATGTTGGCCAAAGGTGTTCATGATGGTGGTCTATTCAGGCTGAGGGGGGATACTATGAGAGCTCTACTGCATGACAATAACAATTTGTATGAACTATGGCTCAAGAATGTAGGTCACTTGCACTATGAGCATTACTAATCATGAGGAACATGGTGTAAGCATTATTGGACATCAAGATTGAGGGGTGTGCAAGAGTTGTGCACTCGACAAGCATGTGAAGGCTGATTTTCATATCAGTGATCATAGGTTGTCAAATTCTTGACCTGATCCATTCAAATGTATGTGGACCCATGTAATCATCTGCCTTATCAGGCAACACTTACTATGTATCTTTTATAGATGATCATTCCAAGAATCCTAAATTTTCTACATCAAGACCAAGGATGAGGTCTTCAAGAAGTTTCAAGAGTTTAAGGCTCTTCTAGAAAATAAAACAGGAAAGGAGAATAAGTATTAGTTCAAACAATGGAGGGGAGTGTACCTCCATAGAATTTGCTGTAATGTTCCCGAGTAATTAATTGGCCCAAGGGGCAAAGTAGCCTGTCGATGCCCATAGGCTATAGTCCTCAATAAAGGGGAAAAACACCAAAATACCCAATATTTGGGCAAGTTTGGGGCAGTTGAGCAAATAAACCCAGAATTGGGGTTTTGAGTAAGATTTACTCAACCATTCAAGAAGATGAAACTCCTTAAGAAAATCTATAAATAGGGAGGATAGAATTCATTTTGATTATTATTGTGGATCAATTTATCTCTGTTTTTCTTGAGTCTGAGACTGAGGATTTTAAGACCCCTTTTTCTCCTATCAATTTCGGTGGTGAAAGATGCCACCCTAGTTGATAAAACTCCTTGCATCTTTATTTGTCTACTTCGTTCTGACACATGTTGTTGAAGGAATTTTGCTGGTCTGAGAAGGATTATCAAGGACATCTGAATTTGCTCCTGAGGACACGCGAATTTGTAGCAAATTTTTGGGCAAATCGAGACTAAAACCTCACGAACTTATTGTGGCAAATAGTAGCGCTCTTCTTGAGGACCCGAGGCCAAGCAAATATCACTCCAACCAATTCAAATGAGTTTACAAAGGATTATTGTTATTCTGTACATATTGAGGATTCTGAAGCGTCTTCAGACTGTTTGAAATTCGGTAACAATCTGCGATTATCTGAAGCAAGCAGTTGAGTATCATCCTAAAGTGACGCAAGTCTATCGGAACAATCACCGCTGCAGAAGTGAATTGTAAACTGATCGTATCCTTCTGAGGCAGTCGTAGGGTATTTATCTTAGCAACAGTGATGGAAAAGGTGTAGAGGCTTTGGAGTGTACCGACAGAAGTGTAACACGATTAATCAGAGCCGCAAGACAATTGTAGTGGAAATTGTGAAACCTTTGAGTATTAGATTGAGCCTTGAAAATATTACGTATCTCATTCTGTGTATTTTCTGACAAAGTTCGCACATTCCAAAACCCAAAGTATACGCTTGACGACAAATTGCAGTAGGGTAGTTACTCCGTGACAAACCGAAGATTAAAGTGTTTCGAGGGAGATCCGAGCAAGGGTCCAAATTTAGTATAATTTGAAGGTGCGGTGGTATTACATAATTCTTAAAATGTTTTCTTCCTCCTGACGTGAGTCAACTGAAATACAAGTCAACTGTGGCAGGGAACGATATCACCCGAGTTGATAGTCGAAGGATTCGGAAGCCGATGCAAGACCACTAGGAAACGATTTCTGTGGGCTCTTGTAATAGACAAGTCAAATTATTTGGAACCTGACCTAAGATCATTTGGAAACAACTTATGTGGGTTCCTAAAATAGATGGGCATGCTATGAAGATAGAACGATCCCACTTGCAACCCCTGTGGCAAATCAAATGGATTTTTTTGAGGCAGAATTCATAGACCCAAGATTCTGAATTAGATGGGAAATCTCTATTATCAAACTAGTTTTGTCCAACACCACTGAACGTTAACCATATTGTTAGATTTCAGACTTTTGTGATCGATATTGTAAATGAGAATGCCTTTCGGATTAATCACATCATTGTGAATAAATTTTTAGTGTTGTGCCAGATTGTTAGTGAAATTGCTGATCAATGACAATGTACTGAACTGGATTTATTTCAATTATTGATTGAAGTTTGAATTTATTGAATGTTGCATTCTCTGTTCAGTCTATTGTATCACTGAGAAGTTATTTTTTCGTTGAAAAATGCAATGTTTGGTATTGAGTTAACTAGTATTTGGAAAGAGAAATTCTTCTAAAACCTTATTACCGTAGAAACCCTATGGCAAAATTGCCCTAGCTCATTACATTTGTTGTGAACATAAACATAAAAAAATAATATAATGAAATAATTCATAATTAAATAAAGATAATTAGTATAATGAAAACCATGACTGATTATGAAAGGGCATCCAGCCTAGGTATATATAAGGAGCCCTTATTGCATCCCATCATATCATTCTCTCATGAATTATTCAATATATCATTATCCTTAAAATGGATTTCTTTATTGTATTCCAAGTGTTTTGAATACCTAACTTGTGAGCGAAGTTTGGTTATCACATTTGGTATCAGAGCCTCATTATCTGATCCTGGTCTTTGGCCACGCTCTTATCAGAGCTTTATTTTTTGATGTTGCACTTTGGCCACCAAACTTTTGGTCAAAATTTTGTTGCCCTTACCAAAATCTTAGCGAACCCTTTGGCCACTCAATTTTTTACTGTTATCTAAACTTAGGGTCTTTGGCCAAAACTAGGCCTTCCGACATTTTCAAAGTTTTGTTCAATAAAATTAATTCTGCTGCAAAAAAAAGGGAACCAATACTGATCCAAATAACATCACAATTCAAAAGGATCCCAATCCAATTGAAGTGAAGACATAATCAGATGTTGCAATTCAGATGACGTAAATTCCAAGTGAAGATACAGCGATCAACTAAGCAACATCAATGTGTGAAGGAAATCATATGCCTCAACTTTCAAGTAATTCAAGAAATCACCACAAGCATGATAAGGGAAAATCAAGACACAAGAACTCATTATCAACATCCAAATCATACCAGCAGACATCTCAAACAATCAACATATCAATATCACTCAGGACAAAAACAACTAACTTACATTCCAAGGAATATTGATGCCGGTGCAACTAAGTCTTATAATAACAATTCATCTTGGGTATCAAATAAGTACAAAGTTCCAAAAAAGATTGAAATGAGATGGTTAAAACTTGAAACATTTTTCGATTCAACAATTTTTCTCATATCGTTTCGTATCATCGAAGATGATAGCTCCAAGAGTAGAGAGTGATACAAGGAAATTACATGCCACAAAATTGACATCAAAACTTTCCATAAATATGCTTTGAAGATAGATTTTCTAAAAGGGAAAGTATTGTTATGAACATAAATATATAAATAATAATTAGTATAATGAAAATATTTGTCTCAAAGAGCATGACTATTTATAAAAGTATATCCAGCCTAGGTATATATAAGGGGCGCTCATTGTATCCCATCATATCATTCTCTCAAACATTATTCAATATATTATTATTTCTAAAATGGATTTCGTTATTGTATTCCAAGTTTTTTGGACACCTAACTCATAAGCCAAGTTTGGTTGATAATGCCCTACAACCCTAAGAAAAATGAGGTTGCGGGGAAGAAGAACAAGTCCACAAAAGAATAGCGAAATTTGTGATCTATGATCTAGACCTACCTGTCAGACCATGATATTCATTCAAGTTGGTCACTATTATATACATGAGGAAGAGACTGTTCATTTCATCTCCCGGTGACTCTTTATCTTTTCTATTATTTATTTACATTAATTACAATTGTTCACCCAATCCCTATGATTAGGTGTCAACATTCCCCCCTTAATCTGAAGGGATGTTGGTGAGTCCAAGCATCATTCTGAACCTTTCAAGCTTCTCTCTTCCAAGCGCTTTGGTGAAGATGTCTGCAATTTGCTCATTAGTGGAACAATGGCGGAGATGGATTGTTTTGGCCTCAACATGATGTCGAATCAGATGATATTTAGTATTGATATGGTTCGTTCAATCATGGAACTTTAGGTTCTTGGCCAACTTTATTGCCGAGGTATTGTCAATCATGAGTGGAGTCGATTGTACTTGTTTTACCTGCAAATCTTCAAGAATTTTCCTGAGCCACACAGTTTCTTTTGTTGCCTCAGCTGCTGCCACATATTCTGCCTCTGTTGTGGAATCTGCTAGAACTGATTGTTTGCGTGGTCTCTAGGAGACAGCTCCTAGTCCAAGACTCATAGCATAACCTGAAGTAGAGACCCCAGTTTCTTTGTCTCCATCGAAGTCTGAATCAAAGTATCCAATCAAGCTGAAGTCGCCCACCTGTGTATACTTGATTCCAAAGTCTTGAGTTCCCTTCAAGTACCTTAGAACTCTTTTTGCAGTAGACCAATGTCCCTCCCAAGGCTTTTGCATAAACCTAGAGAGGATTCCAACAGCAAACGAAATGTCTGATCTGGTAGTAGTTAGGTTAGTTGAGACTTCCTACAAGCTGTCTATACTTTGTTGCATCCTCAAATTATTTTCCTTCAATGGATGTGAGCTTTAAGTTTTGTTCCATTGGAGTAGTGAGAGGATTGCATTCTGTCATGTCAAACCTGTTCAACAAATCTCCAATGTACTTCTTTTGAGAAAGAAATATGGACTTCGGATGTTGAGTTACTTCAATACCAAAATAGTAATGAACATAGCCCAAATCAGTCATTTCAAAACCTTTCCTCAATTCCTTCTTTATGGATGCAATGTAGCTTTCATTGTTCCCTGTCATCAAAAGATCATCTACATATACCACAAGATATACAACTATTTTGCCAACCTTCTTAACAAACAAAGTTGCATCATCAAGATCATAATGTTTGAAATTGAATTTCAGAAGATGCTCAGTTAGTTTTTCATACCAGGCTTGCAGTGCCTGTTTGAGGCCATACAAGGATTTCACAAGTTTGCATACTTTATGTTCATGTCCTTTCACAGCAAATCCTTCAGGCTGGGACATAAAAACATCTCTTTTAGATCTCCATTCAAGAAAGCAATTTTTACATCCATTTGATGGACTTTCCAACCGTTTTGAGCTGCTAGGGCAAAGAGTGTCCGGATGGTAGCTCATTTTGCTATGGGGGCAAAAGTCTCCTCATAATCGACCCCTTCCATCTGTGCAAAACGTTTTGCCACAAGCTTGGCTTTGTGCTTGTCAAGTGAGCCATCAGCTTTATACTTGTTCTTGTAGACCCACTTGTAGCCAATTGGTTTGGTTCCTAATGGAAGATCAACCAGCTTCCAAGTGCCATTCTTTATCAGGATATCATACTCCTTTTGCATCGCTTCTTTCCATTCATCATGAGAAGCAACTTCTTTGAAGGAAGTTTGTTCAAAATTTGTAGACAAATTCAATTCACAATCATAAGAAACATCCATATCAACAGGTGAATCAGAGTCATCTACATCACCTCCATTTTGCCGGTTTGAATTTCTAGTTTTTGTCTTTCCAACCTCATCAGGATGAACATTTTCAAGTGTCTTTGTCAGCCACTTTGGGGGACCTTTCTTAGATGGTCCAGGCTGCTACGTTGATTGAGTTGGAATTAAATCAAGATTGAGTCTCCCAATTCTATCAATCACATCACTTAAAGTATCATCTGTTGTTGGAGTTTCACGCAAGGGAGAGAGTGCTTCAGAAGAAGATTCCATAGGTTGATCTAGTATAGGAATCCCCCCTTCAAGATATGGAATATGATTATCAAATTCTTGAAATGATTTTGCATTTACGAATCTATCCAAGCAATCAAGTTGCTGCTCAACAACATTGTCAGTTT
The DNA here is from genome assembly GCA_000404065.3 of Pinus taeda. Taxonomy (NCBI): domain Eukaryota; kingdom Viridiplantae; phylum Streptophyta; class Pinopsida; order Pinales; family Pinaceae; genus Pinus; species Pinus taeda. Next base: position 89,177 of record APFE031582409.1, read on the forward strand.
TGGATGATTCAAGAAAGATTACATCTCTAGATACAACAAACTTTTTATTGACTTCATCATAGAGACGATATGCTTTGGAGGTGTTTGAATACCCCAGGAAGATACACTTATGACTTCTTGCACCAAGTTTGTTTCTATGTACCTTTGGTATCAAGGCATAACATGTGGAATCAAAGACTCTGAGATGCTTTACCGAAGGAATGTGCCCATACCACATTTCATAAGTAGTCTTGTTTCTAATAGCATTAGATGGACATCTATTCTTTACATATACAGCACATAGAATTGCATCAGCCCAAAACATCAATTTTACATTTTTGAAAAACATCATGGAGCGTACCATATTTAAGATTGTCCTAATCAATTTTACATTTTTTAAAAACATCATGGAGCGTACCATATTTAAGATTGTCCTATTCATTCTTTCAGCTACTCCGTTCTGTTGGGGATTATAAGGCACAGTTGTTTGATGTTTGATCCCATGTTGGCGAAAATAGTTGTCAAATTCATTTGAAGTGTATTCTTTTCCATTATCAATGTGAATAGAGCCAATATGAGATTGTGCATCATTTTCAATCCATGTATGAAAGTTCTTGAATGTTTGAAAAACATCAGATTTGTTCTTCAATAAATAATCCCAACACATTCTGGTGTAGTCATCAATAAATGTCATCATATATTTATTTCCATTTCCATAAGGAACAGGCATTGGACCACATAAATCTGAATGAATGAGTTCAAGTTTTCTATGTGCTCTTGAATGTGAATCATGAAAAGATTGTTTGCTATGCTTTCCTAGAATGCAAGAATCACATTGCTTAAGTTTCCTAGGAATTGTAGGCAAACCAGTAACACCATTTTTCTTCAACAAGCGGAGGTTGTCATAGTTCAAATGTCCAAATCTAGCATGCCATGATAAACTTGATGGAAGTGTACCTTCTTCATAATGAGAATTGTATGAGAAATGTTGTGCACGAGCAGAGGTACCCTGCAGCTTGAGAAGCCTTTCTTCTTCTATCCCCCTCATGACAAGTGAGTGGTCAGATGCTTTTCTCACCTCAAGTTTGCCATCAAACATATGAATGGAGTGACCTTGCTAGCGAATGTGGACCAAGGACAGCAAGTTTCTCTTTAGTTGTGGGAGATATAGAACATGAGGCAGAAGAAAGTCTGGAAGACCAGACAATTTAAGCCTGATTGTGCCAAGCCCTGATGGCTTGAGTTTTGATTGGTCTGCAAAGTATACTGCTCCATCAACATTGTCAATAAATTCTTCAAAAAAAATCTTCTCTATGAGTCATGTGGCAAGTTGCTCCTGAATCAAGCAACCAATCATTTTTCCAAGAAACAAGTGAAGCATTAAATAAGTCTTCATTTACTCCAATATTACATTGTGCCACAACATAATGAGCCGATTCAAGTGCTTTACCTTTGTCTGTGTCATTAGTTTTACCTTTGGGTTGGTTTCTTTGCTGCTCAATTTTGTCCCAAGGTAACTTGCATGTGGAGGCATCATGTGATCCATTTCTTGTACAGCGTATGCAGTGCAAATCTGACTTTTCTCCTTGAGAGTGTCTGCCCCCCCCCCCCCCCCCTTCCTCTGAAATATCTTCCTCTTCCTCTTCGACCACCTTTTCCTCTAGAAGAATCTTGAGCAAGATTCTTTTCTCTTTGAGCAAGACACACAGCCTCTTCACAAAATTCAGGGTTGTCTTCTTTCAAAAGCTTTCTCTCTTTCAGCAAATTTTTTTACAAGGGAGTCAAAGGTAATATCTTTGAGATTTCCATTTGCTTGCAATGACTCAAGATAATTGGAGTAAGTAGGATAAAGTCCCTTGAGAAAAGCAATCAGAGGAATATCCAATTCAACCCTAGTGGCGTTGATATCATGCATTATAGATTTTACTTCGGATGCAAGAGCAAGAGGATCATTATTTTGTAATTCAAGAGTGAAGAGTTTAATCATGAGTTGAACAACTTCAAGTGCTGAGCATGAATCATAGAGTTCCTTTAGTTTTTGTAAGGCTTCTAAAGCATTTGAAAATGGCAAAATATGGCGACTCACCTCTTCACTCATTGATGTTGCAATCAATGCATAGGCCTTGTTGTTCTTATTTTCCCAAATGGCAAACTCCTTATCTGAGATAGATTGTTCTGGCTCTGTCTCTATCTTCAAAACACACTCCTTTCCACAACTCATTGAAAATAAGGGTGTGTTTTATTTTTCGGGACCACTCAGAATAGTTCTCCTTGCCACTGAGAACTACTCCCACAATAGATATGATTGAATGCATTGTAAAATCTGTGTACTGTGGAAAAAAATACTTCCGCTGCAAAATTTTACTCCTAAAAAAATATGATTCTGATATATGGAGACAGACGTATCACTGCACAAAATGTAATACCATACACTGTTGAATATCGTTCAGCATAATAGCATTCGCCATTCACCGACTCTAATATTCAATGCCATACACATATATAATGCAACAGCAACACAGCATTGCAGCAACAACGATATATCCCACAGCGATATATCAATCTTCACTTGATTTGAACCAAAAATACCATGCCAAAACACAGCATTGTCAACAAAAAGGCCACAAAAATATATTCACTGTGTATACATCAAAAAATCTCATCAACAACAACAATAATCACAAAAATACCACTGCTAGAACACAACATTGCAGCAATAGCAATATATCATGGAGCGGTCGTAGTCATATATTTTGCAACAGAGGGAGTGTTAAAAACATGAGTGGTATTACCATGCGGTGGAGGCCACCATGTTTAACACAAGAGGAGTTATATTAATACGCTAAGGCGGGAGTCATACAGGTTGTGTAGAGTTGAGAAGCATATGGAGGCCGAGGTGTATGAAGGCCATGGTACTACCAACTGGGAGTTAGGTGGTTTGTGGAGGTATTAACCAAAGCGGAATTCAACGTATTTAAAAGCGTTCGACGAGTTTGAAAACATACTAGCACAAAACTCAGCGCATATGCTGCATACCAGTAGAGCAAGGTCGTATGGGAGAGCCCGAGGCAGTGTGTGGGAGTCGACTGTGTATGGAGGAAGGGTCGAACGCAGCTCCGAGAATATTACCATAGTTCAACACAACTAGGAATATACATAGTCGTTGTACTGCATCGCACTAGAGCTCAAGCCACACATACTTCAAAAAAAATTGTAACGCACTAAGGGTAGACAGAGGATGTAGCACAAAAATTTGGGACATAGGGACAGTATTACAAACATTTTACAAAGATGATAGTCTACAAAAATAGAGAACAGAGGCAAGAATGAGTTACAAATTAAAAAAGGAAGCCAAAAATGGCGCTGGCTCTGATACCATGTCAAACCAGGTGGTAACTCCTCAAAACAAATCATGATATTCATTCAGGTTAGTCATTATTATATACATGAGGGAGAGATTGTTCATTTCATCTCCCAGTGACTCTTCATCTTTTCTATTATTTATTTACATTAATTACAGTTGTTCAGCCAATCCCTATGATTAGGTGTCAACACTACCCATGTGTCTCTAGGCAAAAGCATGTTTCTCAACTATCTATATTCTTAATAGGTGTCCTCACAAGGTGTTGAAGTACAAGACACTAGTGAAGGCTCAAGTAGCATAACTTCGAGTTTTTAACTGTCGTGTTTACATTCATATCTCAAATGAGAAAAGGACCAATTGGAACCTCCTAGTTTTAAAGGTTATCTTTGTTGGTTAGAATGATATTGTGAAAGATTTTGGAGTCTACATTTGATCTGAAAATGAGATCTTAAATCAATATTAAAGTATTACAGACTCATGTGCAGGAATGCCTATATTACTTAGTGCAGCGGATCGAAAAGATTACGAATAATATAGACAATGAGCAGCTAGAAAACATAACAGACACACACATCAACACAGCAAATAATCGAGGAGTTCACTAAACTTCCTGGCTATGTCTCCTGGTCCAGCTTTCAGTGTCAACCTCTATATTAAGTCTTTAAGAGCATAATATTACAAGTGTGAGCTCAAGCAGAGCTCTAACACAACAACAGTGATATTACACAAGGATTTCACTCGAAAACCTCGAATTTAAAGAGTACACAGGCTCTCCCTCTTAGTGCCTCCGATCAACTGTTCGTAGTTGCGTTTTCTCTGACTCTCTATCTCTGAGCAACTGCTTCTCTGAGTAACTACCTCCCTGTCCCTGTCTCTGCCATTGGGTGGTTTTTTAAGCCTCTCGGCCTTGTCTGTTTGCCTTCCCTCCTCGAACTTGTTGGCTCTCGACCCCTATCCGTTCATCTCCCTTTCAAGCGTTAAACAATCATTGTAAAACGCTTAAGGTATGGTGGCCACTTGTTTGTAACGGAAAGGACCACTAGCGCAGGTGAAATCCCCGGGAATACATTTCTTGTTCAAAAACGGAAATACACTAAAAACAATGGAAAATCCGACCAACAGACCAAAGCCCAAAACTTAAAAGATATTGAATCCGACCTATAATCCTATCGAGTCTGCGTTATATCGCTGTCGCAAGCCCACCGTTGATCTACGACCTTCCAATCCAACGGCTGACAACCATTTTGGGCGGCCCACTTGCATGGAGATTACCCGCCCGAAAAGGCAGTTCTCTCTCCTGCGTTGCGCTATGTGTCGGCCGGTGTATGGGATCGAGCGGAGCCCGTCCAATACCACTTACCACCTGAAGTCCGCCTGAAATACCGCTTACCACAGAACTCAAATAACATAAAGTCGTATCTATAAAGCTTTCGAGTCTATCTTTATCGTTTTTGGTCATTTCCCTTTGTATTTCGATTTTATGACGGAAATGCACCAATACACAGAAAAAGTCCAACAAACACTTTTATAACGAAACTCAAAATTATATAGTGCCGCATTTATAAACCCTTTCGGGTCTAGCTTTATCGCTATCGCAAGTCGCATGTTGCATAGGCCTCGCTCCTTTGTATTGCTCTGATGCGACATTGTGATGCGATATCGTGATCTGCGATCGCATATCACTAATCCTCAAGCCCTCGGTAAGTCCTCCTTTGTGTTCTAGTGATGCGATATTGTGAGTTGATCTAGACCGTTCATCTGCGCGCTCGATCAATGGTCCTTGTTGAATCGCATTGATCGCTATCGCGATTTCCATAGGGCCGCCTCCGATATACTCCACTGGCCTCTCCTGATTGCGATATCACGATTCAATCTAGACAGTTGATCTCTCTGATCCAACGGCTTTGGTGCAGCGGCATTTGAACCTCTGATAGCTCTGTTTTCCACCATTCTTTCACTATTTTCCTTTGCGATAGTGTTTTCCAATAGTATTAAAAACTTAGACTTAGAGGTTTTAGGATCCATTTTGGATCACGCCTTCCTACTGAAAAGCTTTTGGACCACCAAAAGTTGGTTTTTGGCATTGATCAAGTGAGGATACAGCTTCCTCACTTGTTTAACTTCTATCCATCATGCTTTGCTTGAATTTTAACCTTTGAGCCCTACTCTCAAGTACTCAACATCCCCTTGACGCGTAGTTCTTACCTTCCTATCCAGAACTGTGTCCTCCTGTAACTCATTGAGATACTCAAGCGACAAATCCCCAATAGAAGGCAACTGACTTTACTCTTCAAGATCTTCAATCAATGAAGGTTCATACAATCTCAAGTTTTCTGCATTAACGACTGAATAGATCTGCATATAAGCTTGCAAATCAAGGCAAAAAGCATTTTCACCAATTTTATCAAGTATCTTGAAAAGTCCATACCTTATTGGTTTTAGCTTCTTAAATTCACCTGCATTTTGTCTTTACTGATGTACAGCCAAACTTGATCACCAACTTGAAAACTACGCTCAACTCAATGCTTATCATGTCTTGCCTTGTACTTGGTTTGACTTCTTTCCAGCTGTTCCTGTATTGTCTGGTGAATTTTTTGGATTTGTTCAATGAACTTGGTTGCTTTGTCCATATCAATGTGTCCATCAACTGCTATGTCTTTACCAAAGACAATCCAAGAGAGACTTAAATGAACCCATACATTCTAAAAGAACAACTTTGTTGTTTGTTCAGCTGTAACCTGCTTATTACATGGTATCAAAATACACATTTTACTGAACCTATCCACAATAACATACAAATAATCAGGACCTTTTCTAGATTTTGGCAATCTTCCAACAAATTCCATGGAAACACTTTCCCAAATACGAGAAGGAATTGGAAGTGGAGTGTACAAGCCTAATTTTCTATTATTGGGCTTGCTTGTAGCACACATAGTACATCCTTTGATATATCTAGAAATTGTCTCATGCATTCTCAGCCAATGACAGAACCTTTGCAATTGTGCAACTGTTTTACTTACACCAAAATGACCTGATTGAAGAGAAGTATGTGCTTCTCGAATTATGTTAACTCTTTCAGTTTGTGGAATGCATAACCTTCCCACATGATATAAGAGTTGGTCCTTTACATAATAATCCAATTCTTCTACTTGCTTGCCATGACTTAAAGTTGCACATACATCTTTAAAATCTACATCTTGAGCATATTATTCAATGTAACTTTCATGCATTACTGAGTTATGCTTAAGTATAGTAGATGCATTTATGATTGGTCTTGACAACATATCTACAACCTTATTGTGTATGCCCTTCTTATATCTGATGACAAGTTGAAATCGTTGTAGAAAACCCATCCATCTATAATGTCTTGATTGCTGCAATTTAGTTTGTGAGTGCAAATATTGAAGTGGTTGATGATCTGTATGTATGATTGTTTCCTTACCCATTAGGTAATGTTTCCAATTTTTCAAACTTTGTACTAATGCATACAATTTTTTATCATATGTGGGATAATTAACTACTGCAGAAGTAAATGTCTCAAAATGATAGCATATGGGTTTTCTGTGTTACATCAACACTACTCCCATGGCATAGTCACTAGCATATGTCTCAATCTCAAATGGATGTTGAAGATCTGGCAGTGCTAGTACCGACGTTGTACTGATTTTCTCTTTTAAGGTGTCGAAGGCTTTCTGCTGTTTGCCTCCCCACTGAAACACCTATTTCAATCCTGCTAAAGGATGTAATGGAGCTGCAATCAAAGAAAAGTTAGCAATAAACTTTCTCCAGTATTGTGCTGCCCCTAGGAAACTCCTAACCTTTGTAGCAGATTTGGGTTTAGGCCAGTTCACAATGACTTCAACCTTAGAGGGATCTATCTTCAATTCACCACCCCCTACAATATAACCCAAATAATTTAAAGATGTTCTGCCAAATTCACATTTTGACAGTTTTACATAAGAGATTTTCTCTTTTTAAAACATCTAAAGTCTACTTTACATGCTTCACATGATCTTCCCATGTCTTACTAAAAACAAGAATGTCATCTAAATAAACAATTACAAAATCATCAATAAATGGTCTGACTACATCATTCATAACTCTCATAAATGTAGCAAGGGCATTAGTTAAGCCAAAAGGCATGACCAACCATTCATAAAGTCCTTGCTTTGTCTTGAAAGCTGTCTTCCATGCATCTTGTTCTGCAACTCTGACCTGATGATAACCACTTCGCAAGTCTAACTTAGAAAAGTAAACTGCTTCTTTCAATTGATCTAATAAATCATCAATACAAGGAAGAGGATAACGATTCTTGATCGTTATTTTATTTAGTGCTCTATAATCAATGCACATTCTCCACGAACCATCTTTCTTTCTCACCAGCACAATTGGAGATCCACATCGTGATTGGCTTGGTCATATAAACCCTTTATCGAGCAACCCCTGTACCTGCTTCTTTATCTCTGCATTCTCTAAAGATGACAACCTATACATTCCAATGTTAGGTAATGGAGCGCCTTGCTGCAAACAAATATCATGTACTATTTCTCGCTTGGGTGGCAAACCTTTGGTTCTTGAAATAGAACATCATACTCTAGAACAACTTTAACTAAATCAACTTTCTGTTTAGAATCACAGCCTTCAAATACATTGGATTTTTCAAGATCCTTTTCCTTTACAACCATTAGTAAAAATTGCTTACTTGAATTCACAATTCTTTTCATCTGTCCTGAGTTTATAAGAGAATAGTTTACCTTTGAGTTTATGAGCTCTTACAATATATTCCATTCCATCTTTAGTGAGTTGATACTTATTTTCAGCTCTATAGAAAATAGCTTTCCTATCATACAAGTATGGACTTCCCAAAACAATACCACATATATCCAATGGAACTATATTTAACTCAACCTCATCTACAAATGTTGATCCAATAGCAAACCTAACTTTACATTGTCTCGTTACTTGTAGCTTTGTTTTATCACACACCCAACCTAATGGATATGGCTTCTCATGAGGTTTTGTTTGTTTGCAATCCCAACTTCCTTACAATTGTTTCAGAAATCAAATTTACTTGTGATCTACTGTCAAACAAAGTATCAATCTTATTGTGCTTGGAAATTACTCTAATATGAAAAAGCTCATTTCTTTCCCTCTCATTACTTTCATTATCAACAAATTGTGCAGAATTACTTGTGGATGCTTCAGAATCCTTACCTTTAATACCTGTGGCTGTAACTATTGTTTCATTGCCTGAATGGTTGCAGCATTCTTTTTCTTTCTTCCACCGAACTTCTTAGGTCTCCGTTCTAGATGCAAAAGCCAACAGTGTGTCTCATCGTGTCCTTCTTTCTTGCAATGAGTGCATGAAGGTTTATCCTTCTATACAGTGTTTGCTTTCGTCTCCTTCCATTTCAATTTCTTCTTTTCCTTGTTCTTGCTTACAGAATATTTAGATGTTACCCCAACCTTTGGGTTTACATTCTTACCTCGAGCTTCTAGATGTGTAGCTTGAACTCACACATCATCTAAGCTAGTGGGATTAAACATGAGAATAGTATGCTTTAAATAGCTATGAAGACCACCTATATACTTCAATAAAGTCTCAGGTGAATCTAATGATATACCTAGAGTTAAAGCTCTCTTTCTGAATTCCTGAGTATAACTTTGTACACTCTGACCCTTCAACTGACGAAGAGTTTGCCAACTCATCATTGCCTGTTGCATGTAAGCTAAAGGATAGAATTGCTTTTTGATAGCAAAAACAAATTCATTCCAGGTAGAAATGATTTTACCATGTTTTTGTAGATCAGCTTGTGTCTTGCCTTCCCACCATACTAGTGCAGTTCCTCCAAGTCAAAGGCTAGCCAGCCAAATCTTCTTCCTTTCTAAATCAACGTTTTGTACCCTGCAATATACATCAATTTGTCTTATCCAATTATCTAGCTTTTTTGCATCGAGTTCTCCATCATAAATTGGCAAATCAAACTTCACATCTAATTTAATCAAAGAAGTTTTCTTCTTTTTCTTATCAGGGCTAGTTTTATGCAAAGAAGATGATGAGGATGGGGCTAGTTTTATGCGAAGATGATGATGACGATGATGCAGGTGATGATGGAGGAGATGGTGGAGAAGGCATTTCTCCTTTTCCTTTGCCTTCTGGAGAGGCAACTAGAAAAGGTTCCTCTGCTCCTTTGTTTGGTTTAGGTGTTGAAGTGCTTCCACCTCGACCCTTCTTAAATTCCAGATACATCTCTTCCACCAGGGCTCGCATGGCCATAAAACCTTCCATAAATTGAGATTTTGATCCCAATGGAGTTTCTGCGATTCTCCTCTGAGAATAGACTCTTCCAATCTCTGGATTAGCCTCAACAAATTCTCCTTCTCCAAGTCTGAGTTTTAATCTAGTTAGCATTCAAAATCCAGCACAAACTTGTCTAACCTTAACAAAACCAAATGCTCTAATACCACTTGATCTGAAAATGAGATCTTAAATCAATATTAAGGTATTACAAACTCATGTGCAAGAATGCATATATTATTTAGTGCAATAGATCAAAAAGATTGCAAATAATATAGACAATGAGCAGTTAGAAAACATAACAAACGCACACATCAACACAGCAAATAATCAAGGAGTTCACCAGACTTCCTGGCTACGTATCCTGGTCCAGCTTTCACTGTCGACCTCTATATTAAGTCTTTAAGAGCATAATATTACAAGTGCGAGCTCAAGCAGAGCTATAACACAACAACAATGATATTACACAGGGATTTCACTCGAAAACCTCGAGTTTAAAGAGTACACAGACTCTCCCTCTTAGTTCCTCTGATCAATTGTTCGTAGCTACGTTTTCTTCTGACTCTCTGTCTCTGAGTAACTGCCTCCTTGTCCCTGTCTCTGCCATTGGGTGGTTTTTTAAGACTCTCAGCCCTGTCTGTTCGCCTTCCCTCCTCGGGCTTTCTAGCTCCCGGCCCCTGTCTGTTCATCTCCCTTTCGAGCGTTAAACAATCATTGTAAAACGCTCAAGGTATGGTGGCCACCTGTTTGTAATGGAAAGGACCACTAGCGCAAGTGAAATCCCTGGGAATACGTTTCTTGTTCAAAAACAGAAATACACTAAAAACAATGGAAAATCCAACCAACAAACCAAAGCCCAGAACTCAAAAGATATTGAATCTGACCTATAATCCTATCGGGTCCGTGTTATATCGTTGTCGCAAGCCCACCATTGATCTGCGACCTTCCAATCCAACAGTTAACAGCCATTTCGGGCGGCCCACTTGCACAGAGATTATTCGCCCGAAAAGGCGATTTTCTCTCTCCTGCGGTGTGCTACGTGTCGGCTAGTGTATGGGATCGAGCAGAGCCCGTCCAATACCACTTACCGCCTGAGGTCCGCCCGAAATCCCACTTACCATGGAACTCAAATAACAAAAGCCGCATCTATAAACCTTTCGGGTCTAGCTTATCACTTCTAGTCATTTCCCTTTGTATTTCAGTTTTATGACGGAAATGCACCAATACATAGAAAAAGCCCGACAAACACTTTTATATCAGAACTCAAAATTATATATTGCCGCATTTATAAACCCTTTCGGGTTCCGCTTTATCGCTATCGCAAGTCACATGTTGCATAGGCCCCGCTCTCTATTGCTCCGATGCAACATTGCGATGCGATATTGCGATCGGCAATCGCATATCACTAATCCTCAAGCCCTCGATAAGTCCTCCTTTGTGTTATAGCGGTGCGATATTGCGAGTTGATCTGGACCGTTGATCTGCACGCTCGATCAACGGTCCTCGTTAAATCGCATTGATCGCTATCGCGATTTCCATAGGGCCGCCTCCGATATACTCCGCTGGCCTCTCCCGATTGCGATATCTTGATTCAATCTGGACCGTTGATCTGTCTGATCCAACGATTTTGGTGCAGCGGCATTTGAACCTCCAATAGCTCTGTTTTCCGCCATTTTTTCACTGTTTTCCCTTGCAATAGTGTATCCAATAGTATTAAAAACATAGATTTAGAGGTTTTAGGATCCATTTTGGATCAACATTCCATCTTAGTGAAAGATAGTTACAAGCAGAGATGTCGAGTTTGACAAGGATACATAGTTCTCCAAGTCTCAAGAGCCTCCAAATATCATTGGGCAAGTAGAAGAGCTTGTTGCCCGAAAGACTATATGCAGCAAAAAAAACCACAATTCTCATCAAAAAACCTCTGAAGGTGAAGAGGGTGGATGCAGATAAACAAAAAAAAAAAAAAAAACACACAATTCTCATCAAAAAACTTCTCAAGGTGAAAAGGGTGCCCCTTTACCATCCACTTCAACCAAGAGGCCTAAGTGGTTCACCTAAGCACTATAAGAGGCACAAGAGCAAGTTGAAGCTCCTATGACTTCATTTCAAGTAATCATTCTCACAAATCTTAATTCAGTGGCAGTAAAATCTTCCATCTACTTTTAGTTTTGAGGAGGTAGTTGATCAACCTGTTTGGTAAGATGGCCTCATGGAAGAGTTCAACTCTTAGAGAGAGTGCCTATACCAAAGTGGAAGTCAATGATTGACACTAGATGGTTGTACAAGGTCCAACATGCAACAAATTGCAACATATAAAAATTCAAAGCTCAATTTGCAATAAGAGGATTCTCCTAGAAAGAGGGAGCTGACTATGAAAAGACTTCTACCCCTCTTACTAGGTATACCTATATCATATTCACTACATCTTTAGCAACAATCTTTGATTTGAGTTTATATCAAATGTGTGAAAAAACAGTGTTTCTTAATACTTCGACTAAGGAGGAGGTATACATAAACCAACCAAGAGGATTTGAGGTGCATGGGCATGAGATCCATGTTTGCAGGTTGAAGAAGACCCTTTATGGTTTGAAACAAGCACCACATGCATGGCCCCCTAAGATCGATGAGTATCTTTCGAGTTCAGGGATTCACTAAGACTTATGCAAATTCCAATATCTGCTATATGGTTGATCATTCTATCTGCTCATTTTAGTCTTGTATGTAAACAATCTCATACTTATAGGAAGTTCGAAGAAGCTCATAGAATGGTGCAAGATAGAGTTGACGAGAGAATTTGACATGAATGGCATCAACTTGATGCACTATTCTGTGGGTACATAGGTGTGGCAAAATCCAATTAAAGTTTTACTTTGATAGGGTAAGTATGCATTTGAGATTCTAAAGAGATCTTCAAATGATCGACTAAAAGTCTGTGGCTACTCCTATGGTAGCAAATCTAAAGTCCTTTGTCGTCCAATTCAAAAATTCATTAATCCTCGTGTATTTGGCATATACTAGCCTTGACAATTGTTTTGCAATCAACAACTTGAGTCAGTATATGTTATAACCCAAGCAAGTTCAATAGGTTGTTGCAAAACCCCTACTCGAGTACTTGAAGTGCATGGCGCATCTTGGACTATGATATGTTGGTGATGAACGATGGTGTCGCAAGGATTTTTTAGATTTTAGTTGGACGGGCGATAGTGATAGTAAGAGTATTTTAGGGTGTTGTTTTAGTTTAGGTTTAGGTATGATTTATTGGTTTAACAAGAAACAAACTTTTGTAGCACTCAAGTCAACCAAGAAATAGAAATTTGTAGAACTCAATTAAATCAACAAATAGATTCTCCTAATCTTAGAGAAATCTATGAATCTATGAAATTTTTGGTAGCATGTTGGGTCAAGTAAAGGCAACCATTCACAAAAAAAGCCCTCCTTAGGGTTCGATACAAATTAGATTTGACCCGTTATTTAGTGTAGATAGGATAGAATGAACAAACCTTCATTTAAAGCAGCATATGCACTAACCCATAATGGTATATTGCAATAATTGGTGGACTTCTTCCCATTCATAATCCAGAGATCAAGAAAGTATTTTGAACTACCATTACAAGATATACAAAGCAAATGATGGAGAGCACTTCAAAGACAGTGGATGCAATTTGCAAGTCTCAATGGTCCCTCAACAAGCTTGATGTGAGAGAAGATCATAATGACTTAGGCTACAATGACCCGATTGGTTGGTGGACCATGCATTGAGATGATGCTTCAAAGATCAAACATCTTGCTATTCGCTAATTGTCTCGGATTGTTAGTTCCTCTATAGCAAAGAGGAATTATTCCACATATAGCTTCATCCATTGTATCAGGAAGACTTGACTTGCCTCTAAGAGAGCAAAGAAGCTAGTTTAGTGCCCTACTTCTTATGCATAAGAAGATACCAAAGTATTAGATGGGACCAGCAACACAACAAGATGTGGATCTAAAGGATGGTGCAACCAAATGAGTTGCAACATGGTTTCGTTGGTCTGCCACTAGTTACTCATGAGTGTGACTCCCACTCGTATAGTGACACTCCCATTGATGGTTGATATGAATTCATGCAGCATATGGATGTAAAGGACCAAAAAATGGAACTCGGATAATGACACTCCCATGGATGGTTATGATGAATTCATGAATCATGCAGCATATGGATGTAAAGGACCAAAAAATGGAACTGCTTCCTTGATGCTCATTCTACTTTTAGCGTTCATTGTCCATTGTTAATTTTCAGTTTTGACTTTTGACTCTAGAAACTAATGACCTCAAATCAAGTCTTTGACTCATAACTTTACTATTTAGTACCTTTGAGTAATTACAATTTACCATTTTAGACTTCAGTATCTACTCTTTTACTTGAATGATGACTCTGAACAAATGTTTTAAACTTATGAATCAAGATTCAATATATTTCATTTTTGAAACTGAATCTGAATTGTGTTTATATCATTTAGATATTTGAATTTAGTATTTACATTGCACAATAATGAACTTGCATGGGATGAATTGTTATCGTTGGGATTTTTCTTTTTATTTTTATGATTTTAAAGATAGGGACCCCTATGCTCATTGCTAAGGACCCCACCATCCTGAATTTCCGTAAATTTTGACGGGGTGTCTCCCCATGTGCATTTCACCCCTCCCACATCCCAAAAACTTGGTGGAAAATTGCATATATCTCTAAGTTTAGGGCACCAGCTTTAGATAGATAGATCATGATAAGATTGTCTCTCAGTTCTCGATGAAACACTGAATCCAGTGAAGTCTTATCTGTAGCTGGCTTTTTACTTTTTAGTTTGACTGTGAGCTAGGGCACAGTTCAAAGTGAAGCTTAACTGTCTCTTTGAGTGTACTACCACATCCTTTCATGCAAATTTCTAGATCAACGTATGAGGTCTATTTTCGTAAGCCCTGAAGTGAGCCCTTCACGGATGTATAAGAGAAAGGGCAGAAGTATAGATTCATTTTTGAATTTTAAGTCCAGCGGCTAGCATTATAGGAATTTTTTTCTGTAACAGATATTTTATCTCCAGAATTAAAGAAAAGCAGTGACAAGTTTTGACAGTCATCTATTGAGTTCTGTTTATTGTTTTCCATCATATGTTTTTCTAGATTTTTGCATCTACTCCTTAGAGTTGTTTTCATAGGCTTTTAGTTTCTGCTGTTTTTTTAGTTTCCTGTAGGATTTATATTACAATGCCAAATCTGTTTACCGTAATATAGAAAATTTTACAGCACCAAGGGTGATCAAAAAAACCATGTGCAATCTTCTGCCACTTAAAAGATCTAGGGTAAATATGGATGTATGCCACTTTTTTTCATGCAATGGTAAATTAATTGAAAGAAATAAATCATCTGCTCTTTCCTTTTTTGAATTTTTCCCTTTTTCAACACAATAGTAATGAAAAATTTAGATGTCAAACATCATCTTTTTTTATTTTATTCTATACCTATTCACAGTTACGCACACACAAATGAAAATGATATGGGTATCTCCTACACAGTGATCTCTCCAATTCTGAGCTGTATGAGTGCCTTATTTCTCTGGATGCAACCACGAGCCCACTGATTAATTAGTATTATTATTATTATCCAATTTTAAAGTCACAACCAAGCCAGACAACAAATTGGTATATGAGACTCGCATTTGCTATATATTACACTATTACTACATCTTAAAAAGTCTCACAATCAGTAACTTCAATTTATATAAAACAAAGCTAACAAAACAATGTGATTTTTCCTTGTGGTTGCCTCTTCCTGAGGAGTAAAGCATTATAAACTGAAGGCAACAGTGGTTAATAGAAGGCTGCCACCAAACCCCACCAGACGTGTATGATACAGAGCCACAGACATAATGTCAAACATACTTATGGACATTGGAGATACTTGAGATTCTGTTGTCCCCGAGACCCTTTCTTTAGATTTATTCAATTTAGTTCACTCCCTTCTCATTCACTCGCTTTCATTAAAGATATTATCAAAAATAATCTGACAGATTTGTTTGAGTTGACTTAAGGAGATGCCCTTAACACGGAGTGCCACATTAAAGATCACTTAAGCCAAGCTAAAGAATCACATTGCCTTGGAACAAAATATTACACAGGACATAAGCTCCTTGCTGCCACTAACACTTACATCCTGATCATGCCCACCCCAACTAAATATCCATCGGTCAAAATAGAAATATAAAAGCAAGATGCAAGTTAATAAGCATTGCCCACCTAGCACACTGGCTGTAGATCAGTTGGCATTAGGGTGCAGTGTTTAAGCATTCCTTGTGATGTCGCTGATTCAAAACCCCGAATAGCACTATGTGCTGCATGACTCATGAGGGGCCAGGTTGATACACTTGGAGGTGATAGTGATAGCAATGAGAATCAACCCCGTATCACACAGGTATGAGACCACCCTAGTTCCCAACCAAATAAAAGAAAGGAAGCATTATCCACCTCAAAAGTTCAGTTAACATAAAAATGTAGCAGGTACTAAAGACAAGGTACTCAATCTTGTTAAATCTACTGTCATGAATTGTTTCACGAGACCAAGATTTGCAATCTTAATCCAATAAATCCTATACAATGAAAGTTTTGGCTCTGGGCAAGTACCAAATGATTACAAAGTGTATCCCAAGATTACTAAGTGTATCACACTCATGTATCTTCATTCATGAATATAAGGCCACAAAGGCAAACCTGTCATGAGAAGATTCTAAAGTTCCATTGCTCCTGTAAGACTAGTTTAAGGCCTTTCATGCTCACTCGCCTCTATTTGATTCGCTTTAAAAAGGGAACAACTGCTGAAGTTTGTGAAAAGGAAGACATGATATAAAAATTAAAAAAAAAAAAATTATACGACATTAATTTATATTATCGAATATTTGTTTCAAATTTCCTGACAGAGATTACATAAAAAGAAAGAAAATCATGCCATTTTCTTTATAAGAAAAGCGTTCTGGTTTTTCCTATTTTCTTTGGAATGCAAAGGGCACCTAATTATAACAGAACATAATAGGATCTCAATCTAACTTCTAGTTTAAGCATTATAATTTGTTTTCCACCCCTTTGAGGTATATTCCAATTAGGCTTATGTATTAATTTGCCAACTCTTATTTCTATTTGGCTGTTGCCAAGCTGCAAATGTGCAATAGAAATAGTGTGAGAACAAGAAGAAATCTTTGTTATTGTGTTTTATATTTTAGAGAATCAGTCCTTTAAGTTTTAACATGTTGAGTAAGTATTGCAGTTTAAAGGCACATCACCTTCGAGGAGCAAGTAAATGGGAACCATATCCCACTGTTCATGTTGGCTTTTGATTGTCAATACCAGTTCATCTACAGGAAAAATATCCATCTACACCACTAGTTACTGTTTACAAAAAGAATTAACTAAGTCCAGTGACATGCAAGGGCATAGTTTGATCAACTCGTAATTCCCCCGGCACCTTTCACATTAAATGTCACCATTTTCAAAATCGATGTGTTCTTATGGGATATAAGAAGAGGCATACAATTATGGCCCAAATACTCAAAAGCATTATTGTAATTCATTAGTCTCTCAGAAATTACCATTGGAGCCTTAACTCCATTCATGCAAATACTTCTTCTTCCAGATGTTTCTTCTTTGGGTAAAAAGGAATGGTAAAACATCTTTGTTACTACCTTCCCCGCAACTGATTGCAGTTTATTATAATACTAAAAAGATCATCATGATTCATAGGAGATGGTTAGAGACTGTTAGGTTGACATCGTAGAATACTGAAGATCAAAAAACATCATGGCAGACAAAAGGGACCTTAATTGCTACCAGTGGTGTTGTGGTTCGGAGGTGAAAGCACTGGCATGTTCAGTTACCCATAATCCTTTAATTCCCTAGAGGTATGAATACGCGGTTGGAACTTGGGACTAAATGCAAGTCCTAGATGATTTTGATGGAAGAGAACCAGCCTGTCGCGATAGTTTGCTCCTTCAGGGCCGTGTCACCCACACAAGCAGACCACTTGTGGTGTTCAACCTCTTTGGGCCACTCGTTATGCTTCCTTTCAATTAAGCACTTTCAAAACAAAACAAAATTGATCTCAGCCTGCACATTCAGCTCCCCTGCAACTGTGCGATAGATTTTGCAATATAGCCCTCGAATAACTAACATCAAAAAAGCCTCTCTCTCCTACCTTGCCTCTGGACAAATTACACCATAGCTATTTGCAAATGCAAAATGCACTAGGCTTCTGCACATAAAGAATGCATTTGTCTTTTTTGTCTAAGAACAATGCAAATCAAATTCTCTGTTTTCTAAAAATGCAGGTAATAGGGGCGATTTTAGCTCGGATCATTCACATCACCCCTTCGACAATATCATTGTGTTAAATAAAGCAAATCTAATGAAATCCCCCATTCGACAATCTCAACGTGTAAAATAAAACGAATCTAATGAAATAGTGCGCCTGTGTCTTACCTCTGGTCCAAGAGATTGAAGCAAGCTACCAACTGATATACGAAAGCAGACCCGATCTTCCCCAACGTGGAACAAAATTAAGTAGATAGCAGACACCTTAAAACGACGCCAATGCCAACAAGTAAATTGGGCATATTATCGAATCAACCCTAAAACAATTCCAGCTTACAAAGGATCAGTCCGAGCGAAATTCTAGAGCCGAAATCAAGCCCAGGCAACCCTAAGGGTTTATAAATACATAAATGTCCGCTAACGGTCCCCTGTTCCCTTTTCCTGTCGAAATCTTACAATGAAAATAAAAAAGAGTTCCGCAAAATCGCTCAAATTTATGCGAGCTGCAGAGAAATAAGAACATTTGACGAGATCAGGTCTGACACAGCTTAAATCCTTACTAAAGATTAAGAATATCAAACGAAAATTTTTCCCCAAAAAGAATGCTAGTGTTTTGGAATCTCGTACAACAAATGTCAGCCGTAATAATGTGGATCCAGAAGAGCAGCTAGCTTGAATTGAATTGCTTAAATTGGACAATCCAGCGGCTGATTCAGTCAAAATTAATATATATGGCTAATGCTCAATTACTCTCAGTACTGCGATAATGGCGTTTTAGGTGGCGCAAAATTAAATAAAAACCAAATGGTGGTTTCAAATCCGAATTTGTGTGTAAATCCAATTTTCTTTTGTTGTTGAAGCTTTTCGTCTGGACAGGCTCATTCGGTGCGCGGTCCCACTTCCGCGCCCGCTACCGCCAGATTTGGTGAAAAATAAAAAACCCTTGACGGTCTTCGTACCTTCCGTCTGCACTTTCACATAAATAGTGCGAAGATACGGAGTTTCCGTCAATGATGACGGAATGGTAACTGACGGAATTTGAGTGACGTTGTTTCTTCGGTATTTCCGTTTGACTTTTAATTGTCATCGGCTTTATCCAAATCGGAGGGCGTGGGTTAAAAATAATAATTGTGATGACTTATTTAATAATAATTGTGATGACTTATTTAATAATAATTGTGTATATCTAACACGATTAAATGATAAAATATTTCGCGAATTTAAAAATATTTCAATTGCGCCGCTGTTTTCGTCCACCGTAAGTTGAAAGTGGTTGGTATTGCATTAGTTTTTCTATTTGTTTGTTGTTATTTCGTATATTCGTTGATTCTCAACGTATTTGTCGGTGTTTATTTGAAAATTTTCCTTTCAACTTCATTTTCTACCCTCTTTTTTTATTATTATTTTACCGAGAAAATCTCTCAATCCACTCATTTAAGAAAATGGGGCCCACTCCAGGCTAGGAACGCGGTAGTTTCCCCTCTGTTGCGTGTTAATGTATTCTAAGGGTCCTTTTCTAGTCATGGCTGCAAAATTTGTGGAAATGGGAAGAAATGTGAATTAAAACAAAAAGTCTTTGGAAATTGGAAAGTGCCCCATATTGAAAACAAAAGAGAGTTGAGATGTATGGTGGTCAAGATTTAGTTGAGAAAATATAGTTTTAAGGTTAGGAGTGAAAATAAGTATTATTATTATTATTTAATTTTAAGGTTAAATTTTTTTGGGTTAAGTCAACCAAATAACATGATGTTGTTATTCTTTAAATAAGGATTAAATCTTTCAAAAGGTATGTTCATTTTTCATTGGTTAGCTTGTGTAAAGTAGTTAGGGGTGGTAGGAGGGGGAAGGGTGCTTTATGGTCCCGAAAAAGTTCAATTAGCCAAAAAAAAACAGGTAACTTCTCTCATTGTTTTCAGAGACTCCCTCATTCTTATTCAACATTTTGTGAAGGGCTCTTCTCCAAGGGAAAAACATTAGAAAGACTTATGAAAATAATTAGGAAAGCATCAAAAGGGTTCATTTTAATAGCATATTTCCATGTTCTCAATGGTCTCAATAAAAATGTAGATTTATGTGTTGATGAAGGGTGTAAATTAAGATTTGGGGATTTAAAAATCAATGGTCAAATAAGGCCCTTTCCTAGCTAAATGGCTTGGCATTACATGGCTGTGAAAGATGGCATTCTCAATGAGTTATAGTATAACATGTAAATTTTGCTTTTTTTGTGGGTCAATTTTGTAAGGTATATACTTACAAAACCCGTTTTTTTTTTTTTCCAGATGGAGTCCCTTTAGAAGAAATTGTAGCTTTATTGGGTAAGAGGGCTCAAGGAAAAAAATTGAAAATATAACTATGTACTACCATATGTATTTGCAGTGAACTAGGTGCAGACTTGCATGTAAAGACAAATTTCTCATGTTGGGTTAAAAAAACCTAAAAAATAAAATCTTATGTAAAGTAGTTATTTGTTGTTGGGGTCAAGTACAAGTACTAAGCAAATTGGGGAAATAAATCACTAGAGTTACAATGTCGTAGTTAGAGGATTACATCCACAAGTCCACTTACTCATGTTCACTATAACCATTTAAACAAACAAAAATTGTCATTAACAGGGAACATATCATTGATGTTATGGGGATGTCGAGTCATAAAATTCTAACTCTTTTATGTTACACAATACCCTACCACATAATGTTATCGTACAATAATGTTAAGTATAAGTGTTCAAATTTTCATTCACACACAACAAAACGAAACCAAAATAGAGACATGGGAGTGATCTACTCTTATATTAATATTCAAAAGTACACATATTGCATATTATAACCTGTGTATAATCCAAACATGCTATGATTTGGACCTTTTACAATAATGTATTTCCAATCATTTTGTCCAAAATCTGGCTATAAATTTAGAACAATTACTAGAATCAAAAATATCAATTATTGAAATTGCACAATCTAAGTGCAATGTGGATTTTTAATGGTGTTGAATCCATTTTTGCAATGAAAAATGCAAATCTAACAACAAAAAATTGGAATTCCAACAATACTTCTATAATTTAATTATAGTGATGATTGTTGAAAAAAAGTCCAAATCCTTGAATGTTTAAACTCCTCCTTATAACTTGGAGTTCTCATCGCTCTATGTACTCTAACTTTTGTCCCACTTTCCACTGACTTCCTATATGTGACTCGAGTAACTAACCATATTTCTCATGTCTATCCTCTTATTTATCCTCGTTCTACTTGGCTTCCTATATGTGACTTGATTAACTGACCTTACTTCTCATGCTTATCCTCTTATTTATCCTCCAGATTGGTTCTTAAGCTTCCCCTCTTGCTCTTTGAATTATCATCTGATTGTTCAATTATTCACTTGGTTCTCCAATGTCCTTCCTTGTTAGAACCATTGACCTTCATTTGACACATTTTCTTTGCCTTTGTCATGTTGTCTTCCTAATGTTTTTCATTATCTATTACACCCATCCATTATGCTCACTACCACATTATTTCATGCAATATGTTTTGTGTTCCGTGTTGACATCGTCCTTCACATGCTCAATTAGTTGTTATGTCATTCTTCCTTTGCACCCAAATTATGTTTTGCATCATATTATTATGCATTCCTATTGTACTCTCTAACTCACAAGTCTTTGGAATGCTCCTACATAAATCACATTCGCTATCTAGTGTTGAGACACTCAACACTAAAGTTGAATTATAAATCACTAGATATTGACCATGAGGAGAGTTAGTAAGCAACATGAAGGGCATAAAATAGAGTGGAGAGACCAAGAAAATGAAGGATGCAAGGAGATCAAGAGAATTCTAGACAAAATGTTGAAGTTACAAAGAGCTAAGGTCATTTCCAATGTAATTCTTGTTCGTTACCCAAGTAAGATATATAGTTGAACGTCCCGGATGCAAGTGTACAGTCAGAATGTAAATGCGATGGGACAGGGGTGGGGCGAGGTGGGATGACACCTGCCTACCCAGTATAGAACAGATAAAGGCCTTCTGAATGAAGGACCTCAGCATTTGAGAAGTGCAGGGTTCATTTGCTTCATTTTAAGTGGCTCTGATTCTCCCGTCATGTCTTCCGATCTGTTTAACGCCTCCGCACGCTCCGGCTTGCCCCAGACCTCGGCTCTCTTCATTGCCATAGTAATGGTGAGTGCTTCTCGATGCATGATAGAGGACGATAAATTAAGGCTCAACCATGGAATTGTTGTGGAGTCGCTTTCATTGATTCACTCGCATTACTATCCAGCCTGTAGTCTCTCTCTGGTTTTGGTCTGTATGGTGTTGGCTCTGTCTTCCCTGCTGCCTCCCGAGGCTTGAAAGGGGAGATTAATCTGGAGCTATGCTCTGGTCTTTCTAAGAAGCTGCCTCTGTTAATCCTCTGGTTTCTCTCTTGGGCCTTTGGCCTTTGTTTTGATGATTATCTGATTTGCTTTGGCCCTGCCATCGCTACTACTCAGCCTTGTTTTTCTCCCACTGCTGCTCTATCCCCTATGCCCCGTTTGCACCATAGAATGTGGTGTCGTAGGGGCCTTCCTTGGCGTGCGCCTTCCAGCCCGTTCTCCGATTCTCCCTCCCTCTCCGGTGATTTCCTTGCTGGTCATTACCCTCGCACTCGTAGTGGGAGAGGGCGTCTTCATTCGCCCAACCACTACCCTAGGCCCCGTCCTCAAGACACCACGTCTTCTCCCTCGTTTGGCTCCGTGATTTTCACCTTCAACTGCTCTCTGAACCGCCCAAGGATTACAGCTCACATTTCGGTGGTCTTCCATGAGGAAACCTAGGTGGGCGAGTCTAGCTCTCATCCGGAGGGCCTTAGCTCTGTCTCTGCTCCGAATCCGTTTCTCCATATGGGGATTAGTAGCGCATCTTTGCAGGCTCCAAATGCTTAAGCTCGCAATGCTCTTGACGTTGTGATGGCGCCGGTTGATCCTGGTCCTCTAAATCTGAAGCTGCTCTTACAAGGGATCTGCCTGATACCAGTTGGTGTAGAATAGTGGAAGAGCCTCCAGATGATTAGTTTGCTCATTGTTGCCTTGTTATTGTGCCTTGCAACCTATACTATTGGGCATGTTTTTGTTCAAACTGCTATGTGGGTTCATTCCTGCAAGTTTTTGTTCAAACTACAAGTTTTTGTGAATTTCTGTAAACTCTGCAATATCAAGAAGATCATGACTTGTTCCCCTGCGTGGGTTCTAATAACTGGTTCAAGACTGAGTTCCTTGTCATTGGGCAGTCTCCTTATCTGCTTAACTGATCTTCTCTGCCTCTCTTCAAGGCAGTGTTTTTGACTTCGATCACGTTGTAATTTTACCCCTTTTTTGTTAATAGATTAATTTTATTTAGAAAAGAAAAGAAAAGTTATATAGTTGAACTAACATAGTTAATGGAATGATAGTGTTAGAGAAAGAAATATGATTTTATAACGCATTTGGTAGAGATTGGTAGATAGATTGATATAGCTAATAAGCCACCTACTCTTTCTTTTTAACATTGTCAATTTTTTCATCTCAATGCTTTCCAAAGATAACATGGATTCAACGGATAAGTAACCCCGTAATTTAGCACAACATAGTTGAATTATAATTTTGGCTCTTACATAACATGTCTTCGTAGTTATCAAGGGGCTTAAGTGAAGGACTTTGGTGTGTCTCTAGTAATAGTCAATGTTATCATGCATCATCATTTTCTACATGAGTTGAATTTAGTCAAACACATGTATGATTTTTTTTGGCAAATTTTGTTATTTGTAGTAAGGATAGTTTAAGCAATCATTTTTTTGGATAGTTTCTTGAATAGGGTGATAGGGATGGGTATTCACGAGGATAGAGAACATCCAATCATTGAGACAACATATGGTTGGTGTGAATATTATGAAGGAATAGAGAGTCAGTGAGGGAGGACGAAGGGCAGAATAGCCTACCCTCTAGGTACCAAGTTCAAGATTGAACTCATAAATGTGCACATAATTTATGATACATGTAACATTGTGGTTTGAATAGTCAAGACAATGCAAGTAGTAACAAGGAACGTGGATATAGTTAAGTGGGTTTATGACTCTAGCTTTGGCATGTACAAGGGATATTTACCATGGGTGCAAGGCAAATATTCAAATCCTATTTTAGATTGTTCTTTTAATGGATGCATTAAAGGGAACTCTTACTATATTAAAATGGGCTTCTAGAAATGTATAAGGGGTTTTTTGAAACGAGCTTCTAGAAATTTAAAAGGGCCTTTTTGAATTATGACATGAGCTCACATCCAATGAGTTTTGAGTCTTTGTGTTCAAATGTTGTTCGAGCATATAAAACAGCCAATAACATCAAGAAAAATGCATGTAGAGCATAGGGAGGGCAATCACAATATGTGCAATGGTAGAATTGGAAAACGCATAGGAGAGATGGTGACAAAGAAAGTAGCAAGAACCAAATACAATAGTTTTTTTTATGAGATCAAAAGGGTGGTGGACATAATCAAGGATGGGGTGAGAGAACAAATAGGTGTGACCCCTAATGAAAAAGTTGATGAAGAAATTTGGGAATGGATTCAAGACAATAGCTTTTTAAGAAGTAGGGAAATTGAATTATTAAAAATGATGAAGAATTACTAGCATATGAAGATTTTTATAACCATGACAACGAAGACAAGAAGTGCATAGAAAAATGAAATCCTCAACAAACCAAAACAATTAGAATGGAGATTGGATCATATTGATGGAAAAAATATGACAATTTCATACCATGACATTTGGGGGTTAGAGGTAAGAAGTGAGTATAAGAGAAAGGAAGAATGGCCTCAAAAGATGAAGGAAGAGGAATTGGACAATATGGATGCAATGTAATCCACAACAACTAGTAAGACCAATTTAAAGGAAGACTCAATTGCAATCTTTATCAATATTAACTTAGACTCTAAATATTAATATTAATCTTTCAACTTTTCGTTATTTCATAAATTTTTGTTTTTTAATAAAATATATAATAATATCTATTATAGACATTTATATTTAAAATAAAAAACTAATATCATATTTTATATTATGAAAAATAAATAATATATATATATATATAATATTACATCTTCTTGAAAATCTTGAACTAACCCAACAAAATTAAAATGTATTTAAACCTTTTAGCCAACCCAACAAAACCAACCTTCCATTTCCTTGCTATTATCTTCTCAATCATTTGGTTGGTAATAGCGCCCACTCATCTAAAAAGCTCCTCAATAGTTATTTGCTTTTTTAAAGAAAACAACCACACATGGGTTTCATTTTGAGGGAAAATCAATTTTCCATCATTCAAAAAAGGAAAGTTGTTTTCCCCACACATGGTCTCAACCATGGCAGTAGTGGTTCCATTAAAAGCACTAGACCTTCCATTAAAAGCACTAGAATCTATAAACATTATATATAAAAGAGCACCATAAAAGTTTCCCTGACACAAAATAAATCAAATCAAATCTCAAGAAAGCTCCCACTTTGAGAAAAATTGCATAGCTTCAATTGAAAGGGACATCTCTACCAAAATTAAATATGTGTATGGTAAGAGCATCCACACAAGTGATGCCTTCCAACTAATAGATGTGATTAAATAACTAGTTTGGGATCCACTATGCATTCTCTGTTCCTTCGTGATTAGTCCATTGAATTTGTTTATAATTTGCAATAGTTTGTTGGTAAAGCTAAAGGGACATATCACTAGTTTAAACATGGTATATACCCAACAAAGCCTTGTATTACATGCATGATAAACATTGTATATACCCAACAAAGCTCTATGTGCCACATGTATGGATATTTATTATAAAATGATATGAATATGATTTTAACCTCGAAATGGATTCATATGGACAAAATATTTACATCGTGAGAAGCCATAAAATAATATAAAATCTTAAGAGATCTTTTGAAGTAGACTATCCATGTTTATTTACAATATTATGAACAACTACACTTTTGGGTGGATCACCCACGGAACTCTAACAACTCAATTAAAAAAGCATTTTAAAATATCAATATTTTTTAAAGTAATAAACTATTTATTTGTTATGACAGTAAAAAACGAAGAAGCTTCTTTAAATTAATATATATATATATATATATATATATATATATATATATAATAATATATATTTATATAATTATATTTTGTTAAGTAATATTAGTTTTGAGATAATTGGCACGTTTAAGCAATGGCTTGAGTGGTCACAACTCAGGGGCATTTAAGCTGTCAAAATTACCAAGGGACCGCACTCGACCAAAGCCACACCAACCCTTAGCATGGATAAATTTTTGTTCACAAAATTTCAAACTAGTGACATGTCCACCAGTTTCACCTTCACTTGCTACCGGAAAGTTGCCTCTCGACTCTACATCTTTACAGAAGATTGGTTCAATAAGGTTTATAGCAAAGCCCTCTCCTACTGGTATTATGATTGCTTGTGGAGGATATGTCCACATGGCGAGCTCAACTCATAATCCACTAGCTCCTCCGTGTCCAATTCCATTCCTCTGCCAACTGATTTGTAAGCTACGCATGACCTAATAGCGATTCATGAAAAACCCACACATCATTCACAAAAGAAGGCCCCGAAAAAACTTCAGACCCATCAAATTTAGTGACTCTTTTATTCTTTGATTAATGATAGAGAAATTTATAAACTTAAATCAATGAAATGTTTTATTATATTATTGTATGAGTGAATTTATATTAATTAAAATTTAATTATAATAATTGATTTATATTAAATTTAAAATATTAATAAAAAAAAAAAAAATTAACATAAATTAAATTTAAATTATTTAATTGCCTACGGAGCGTAGAGCAGACAATGACAAGGTGTTTTGTTAAGGCACTCTGAAAATGTCATTGGTCAAAACTTTATGAGAAAAAATCTAACCATGTTAAAGATTGGTGTGACCTAGGTCAGGTGTGATCCCCGGGTGATTTTGATAGCTTAGATGCCCCTAAGTTACAACTACTCAAGCCATAGTTTAGGCCGTATCAGTTCATCTCAAGACTCGTATCACTATATAATATATATATATATATATATATATATATATATATATATATATATATATATATTATATATATATATATATATATATATATATATATACATATAATTTTAAACTTATTTTATTTATTTATAAATAATATATTTAGAAAAGCCTCTTTATTTTTTATAATCATAAAAAAAATGTTTATTACTTAAAAAAAATATTGATATTTTAAGAGGCTTTCTAATTGAATTATTAGAGTTTTGTGTGTGGCCCACTCAAAAATGTAATTGTCCACAATATTGTAAATAATAAACATTGATAGTCTGCTTCAAAAATTTTGTTAAGATTTTATATTATTTTATGGCTTCTCGTGATGTAAATATTTTGTCCACATGAATCCATTTTGAGGTTAAATATCATATTCTTATTATTTTATAATAAATATCCATATATGTGGTATAGGGCTTGACCTAGTCTTATGGCTTAGTCAAGTGCTTGTTGAACCTTATCAAACTTATTTTTTGTAGAGGCATGCAGTCAGGAGCCAATTCTACAGTAGAAGGCGAAAGGGATCTCGTGTGCCCCATGCATGGTTATCCTACCTCAACACGTGGCAAGAGCGACCTTGGCTTCATCACCTTGTGCTAATGCCCTAGGTGCCAATCCTTTGCCTCTCCCTTCGTAAGCTAAAATAGGTATTTAGACTGCCTCTAAACATGTACCCCCACAACCCCACCCCCCGGTCATCATAGGAGAAACATGACTATTTCGTAGTGGCGAGAGGTGGTTAGCTTAACAATCAAAAGTTATATTTGCCTATCATGTATAATGGATTTTGAAGGAAAAACCCTGGTGGGTAGATTCAGGGTTAGAACATTTGCAGGTCCAATGCTAAAATCATGGGTTTCTTCTTCATGGCACCCTCTCTTAGGTTATGACCATGTGATTCATACTCTGAGTCGTGGATGGCTCACATTTGTTTTAAGGTCGGAGGGGGATTGTGACTTAATTTTGAAGTAGAATTGGAAATAGGTTAAGGAGGGTCTGCTTATGTTAGGGTCTGAACCTAATCCATTTGTTAATGTAATAAGCCCAAGGGGCCCCGTAAGAATCATGATTAGTTAGTTTAATAAATGAAGCTCGTAAGCATTGTAAGTGGTTGACCTGCATTGTAAAAAAGGGAACAAAATTAGTTATAATGGGTCATAGTTAATAAATATTTTGGTTAACCCGCATTATGCAAGGGACCACGAGTAGTTAGGGTTCCTGGATCTCATGAAACTATATAATGTCGAAGATAGTAAGGAAAGTCTTGTTTTGTGTTGTGCAATTAAGCCCTGCTCTATTGGAGGTTGCCCCCTCGGAGGGGCAAGTGCACGATATTTCTACATATCTTAATAAAATATTTCCATTGTTAGGATCTCATTATGTTATTTTTTTGTGGTATATTCGACATATTTCACACTTATGATATATATATATATAATATATATATATACTATATATATATATATATATATATATATATATATATATATATATATAAATTTAAACTTATTTTATTTATTATATATTAAATGTATATATTTAGAAAAGCCTCTTTATTTTTTATAATCATAAAAAAAATGTTTATTACTTAAAAAAAATATTGATATTTTAAGAGGCTTTCTAATTGAATTATTAGAGTTTTGTGTGTGGCCCACTCAAAAAGGTAATTGTCCACAATATTGTAAATAATAAACATTGATAGTATGCTTCAAATATTTTGTTAAGATTTTATATTATTTTATGGCTTCTCGTGATGTAAATATTTTGTCCACATGAATCCATTTTGAGGTTAAATATCATATTCTTATTATTTTATAATAAATATCCATATATGTGGTATAGGGCTTGACCTAGTCTTATGGCTTAGTCAAGTGCTTGTTGAACCTTATCAAACTTATTTTTTGTAGAGGCATGCAGTCAGGAGCCAATTCTACAGTAGAAGGCGAAAGGGGTCTCGCGTGCCCCATGCATGGTTATCCTACCTCAACACGTGGCAAGAGCGACCTTGGCTTCATCACCTTGTGCTAATGCCCTAGGTGCCAATCCTTTGCCTCTCCCTTCGTAAGCTAAAATAGGTATTTAGACTGCCTCTAAACATGTACCCCCACAACCCCACCCCCCGGTCATCATAGGAGAAACATGACTATTTCGTAGTGGCGAGAGGTGGTTAGCTTAACAATCAAAATTTATATTTGCCTATCATGTATAATGGATTTTGAAGGAAAAACCCCGGTGGGTAGATTCAGGGTTAGAACATTTGCAGGTCCAGTGCTAAAATCATGGGTTTCTTCTTCATGGCACCCTCTCTTAGGTTATGACCATGTGATTCATACTCTGAGTCGTGGATGGCTCACCTTTGTTTTAAGGTCGGAGGGGGATTGTGACTTAATTTTGAAGTAGAATTGGAAATAGGTTAAGGAGGGTCTGCTTATGTTAGGGTCTGAACCTAATCCCTTTGTTAATGTAATAAGCCCAAGGGACCCCGTAAGAATCATGATTAGTTAGTTTAATAAATGAAGCCCGTAAGCATTGTAAGTGATTGACCTGCATTGTAAAAAAGGGAACAAAATTAGTTATAATGGGTCATAGTTAATAAATATTTTGGTTAACCCGCATTATGCAAGGGACCACAAGTAGTTAGGGTTTCTGGATCTCATGAAACTATATAATGTCGAAGATAGTAAGGAAAGTCTTGTTTCGTGTTGTGTAATTGAGCCCTGCTCTACTGGAGGTTGCCCCCTCGGAGGGGCAAGTGCACGATATTTCTACATATCTTAATAAAATATTTCCATTGTTAGGATCTCATTATGTTATTTTTTTGTGGTATATTCGACATATTTCGCACTTATGATATTCTGTGCAGGTCAAGCATACTACAAGTGGTTTTAGAGCACTTTCCTGGGCTAGCCGCGCCACCAATTTTAGCAAAAAATGGCTAGAGACGTGTCCTGATGTCTTTAAACTAAACATATTTGTCGTTACACACATCAACCTACAGTTGGGAAAGCATACACAGGAACTACAAGAGGTGGTCATGTCTATTGGATTCCCTTGTAACCCCTACTAGTACCCTTTTGAGTAGTAGCGTATCAGACAACACATGTATAGGTATTGCACTTCCATGTACCTCTGGTATATCAAAAGCTCCCCGAGGTTACCTTGAAACCAACCCTAGATAAGTCGTTAGTCGTCTTGTTGTTACAGTACATCGAGAACATCACTTGGGGATATTACTTGCATGTACTTGGGGTAGTCGGGTAGTACGGCTAAGGACATGGTCAATCCTCCTTAGTTAGCGCTCTAAAAGATTGGGGCGAGTATTATTGCTAGACCCTTAGCATATATTATAATATGTTGCTCCCGACACTCATTTATCGCCATAGTTCCTTCTTTTATCGCTAATTGGTTGTCCCATCTTACAATATCCAAAAGCCGGGGTTTATGTTTTTGCAGTATCTAGTAGTTGGGGTTTATGTCGTCATAATACAGATCATTTTTTGCAGTATCCAATAGTTAGGGTTTCTTTCGTCACAATACAAATCAATTTTTTGCAATATTTAGCAGTTATGGTTTCCGTTGTCGCAATACAGACCAGTGGGGCTACCAGATTCCTACATATTTTGGAATGTCAAGATTTTTGGATTTCAGTTGCCGCAATATTGATCAGTTGGGAGTAATACTCCTATCGAAGTAAAACCAAAAAAAGGTCTAGTGGTCCCAAAATTCCGCTTGCAAGTGACCTAACCCAAAAGATCTAGGATGACAAGCTAATCGCAGTGATACCATCTATCGTTAAGTGTCCAATTTTCTTATGGTCCCAAAATTTTATGAACAACTTTCAAGTGACCTACATCAACGAACTCCTTGTCTCTAACCCATTGTAACCATATTAATTTTAAGTAACCTGAACTTTTGACCCATGTAATTGTATGGTAACTACGAGGGCTCAAGCTATGGAAAACCTCAAGAAAAGAGTGCAAGAACTATAAGACAATCTCGACACCAAAATCCACGTTGTAATGGACGAGGCCTTAAAACCCATATACAAGCACCTAAAGGATAAAAAACCCCATGATGGAGAGGATACTACAAAGAAAATACATTCTAGTGGAAGTCATAGTGAAGATTTTTAGTGTTAAAAATTAGCAAAAATTGTCAAAAAAGATCCACTAAAACATCCATTTGTTGTAGCGAAATTATAACGAAATTTCATCACAATTGAAAAAATTTAGGTGGTAAGATGTTTTAGCAGTGCACTTCATGGAATAAGTAACACCAGTGCGCTACATATATAAAAGCATTGGGGCTGCATACATAACTAAAAGCATCGAGCCATTTAATGCAAAGAACATCGGTGCCTGAAATCTATACTGATTTAATGTGTATATATCAAAAAACACCTCAGGGATTTTTTTTTTTTTTTTTTTAAAGTTCGGTTGCTATATATTAGATTCTGAAAAAAAATCCAAGGATTCAGTCTCCACTGGTACATAATATGCGATAAATGCTTAGAATCAAGGGGTTTACAAAAAGAGACTGCCTCCTTGATCCTTGCTTTACTGTTTCTACTATTATCTAGATCAGAACTACTATAGATCCTGATGAAGGAGAATAACAAAAAGATACATTGACATTTCATTTAGTCTATCATGATGTGTTGGATATGCCTTGCCGTTGATTCCTCTGGTTGTTCGTCTTTTTCTTGCTTGATGCTGGAGGAACTGGTGGCAATGGCGTTTTTCTTTTCCATCATGAATTTCAGTATGGAAATTGATTCCTCGGCATGTGCGCAACGGTTGATGACCTACCTGAACTGCTCTTGGAGGGAAGCTGCCTTATGCATAAACAGCTGAATTTCAGCCTTGTATTTCTCGGTCATAATTCGCTCCTGTTCATAGATCCTTCTGTTCTGCTCGTCCAACCGTCTGTCGTGCTCTTCAAGTCTTGAGTCCAGTAATTTTTGTTTGTCGTCTAGGATGGTTTGCTGAGCCCTTATTTCCCCCAGCTCAGCCTGTAAGTCAGCACAGTGAAAACAGTC
This sequence comes from Pinus taeda, assembly GCA_000404065.3. Taxonomy (NCBI): domain Eukaryota; kingdom Viridiplantae; phylum Streptophyta; class Pinopsida; order Pinales; family Pinaceae; genus Pinus; species Pinus taeda. Next base: position 121,264 of record APFE031582409.1, read on the forward strand.
TTCGCTACACGCCATTGATGGTAAGAGGAAACGGCTAGTGAAGTGGTTGGAGACAGAGGCTTTGTAAATGAAAAAATTGAAGGCGTTATGAGGGGAAATATTAGAGGCGATGTGCTGTAATCTGTCAGGGGAGCAGAGACCGAAGAAGCTGGCAAGAGAGTCGGTGGGGAACCCGGGAGCGACCGAATTGCTTGAGATTTTAATGAGAGGTCCACAGTCTGAAGCCGAGAAAGGGCTCGAGTGCTTGATATAGCAAGAGGGGGCAGGATAATTACAGAGCAGAGAGTTGTCCAGGGGGCGGATACTAAGAGAACTGGCAGGGGAATGAGTGAGAGGCGCGGGAGATTCCGTTCTGTTGAGGATTTGAGAGGGGAGTCCACAGCTCGAGACTGAGTAGATGCCCAGATACCTGAAGCTGCAAGGGAGGGCAAGGCAGGGATGATTCAGAGGGGAGAAGAGGGGGGATACGAGGCCAATGAGAGGGGGAGGAGAAATGAGGGTTAAGAGGAGAACTGCAGGGATAGGGACCTTGCTGGAACTGCCTTTGTCTTCCCTGTAATTCACAATAACACTGGTTAGACTAAAACTGAGCAATAAGTCAGATTTCGATACCAGAAAAGTTGCCCGCCTATGATTCTGAGGAGGCTCGCTTGCTCCAGAATGGGGCTGCTGCTCTAAGTCTTGATCTTCTTGGGCGATTTCCCTGGTGCTGAACATAATTTTTATAGAGCGGGTCGAGCAGTGGTCAGGTTCCCAAGCTTGGCTCAGAATCACGAGGGAGATAGCGGTCTGAGCCAAATCTCTGAGATAATCCTTCTTAACTGAGTATTTTCTGCTGATATCGGCGTTGAAGTGATCGTTATCAGCTGTTGGCAGGTGATTATTTCTTTCAAGGATCAAGTGGCTCTGCTTTTGTGTGCTGCGATGTCTGTTTGGCGTCCTTCTCCTGAGAAGACCATGCTCTTCGCACGCTTGTTTGACCAAGCGTAGCAGAACTGAGCTGTCATTGTTCTTTTTCATGGCAGAGGTTGGAAACTTAGGATGTTATTGCAACTTAGCAATCCCATCGACCTTCTTACTGCGTTATTCGCCCTCTGATCTGCCTCTTTGTTTAGAATGCGAAGAATGTGGTAAAATTTGATCTCGTCGAAGTGCTTGAGGAGGAGCTTGATGCGTTCAATGTGCTGCTGCAGATTGCTATTGGGGGATCGTTGGTTATAGATCATCAGGCGGATTATGATTGCCGAATCTCCACGGACTAAAGCTTTTTTGAAACCTAGGTTCTTGAGCTGTAATAATCCCTGATAAAGAGCTAATGCCTCTGCATTATTGTTTGTTTTCTCTCCCAGGCTCCATTCGTAGCTGCATATATTCCCCCCAGACTCATTCAGAATTACTCCTCCTGCACCTGCAATGCCTGGATTGGATTTTGATGCACCATCGAAGAATAAGGTTGTACATTTGTTGTTCTGTAACCACTCTTTGAATTCTTAGGCTGATAGTCTGATCTCCCAATCCTTGGTTTGGGCTTGCTGCTGTCTGGCGGTTTTTTGTGTCTCCTGTCTTTGACCAGGTCACTCCAGAATGTGACTAATGACTAGTCTTTCCTCCACTGTATAGTCTTCTATTTGGATTTTTTCTTTTTGTTTGGCTGCTACTGCCTCTTGGGCCAAGATATGGGCTTTGCTGCATGTTGATTGTACACTGATCTCCTTGTTTTGAAAGATATTTTTATTCCTTGCAAGCCAAATTCTCCAAAGTAAAGAGTGAGGAATGGTGTCCCAGATTCTTTTTACAATCCTGCTCCTTTTATCTTTCCATGGACAATTCTTTTTCCATTCGTATATTATCTCAGCGATGCTGTGTTGGGGTTGCCAGTTTATATTGCCCAATGATGACATTTTGATCTAGCATCTCTTGGCAAAGGGGCAGATTATGAACAAATGGTGAATTGTCTCCTCTGCTGAACAGCAGTTGGGGCATCTGGATGGTCCATTGATCCCTCTCTTGCTTAGATTTTCAGCTGTGAGAACTTTACCTTTTAGAAGCAGCCATATGAAAAATTTTACCTTAGGGATGGCCTTTGATTTCCAAGTTATTCGCCAATGATTCCAGGTGGGGATCTGATATATGTTATTGCAGATGTGGTGGTATCCAGACTTGATAGTGTAAATTGACCCCGTAGGATCCCATCGAAGATCATCTACTGCTCCTTTTTTTATTGGGGCTCTGCTATGAAGATTGGATTTGAGGGCTTGAAGGCTAGCTTCCAAAGCTGTAGGAATGTCTGGGAATTTCCAATCGACCCAAGCATCTGTGTCTGGATCCCATTTCGATATTTGCCCCAGCCTTTGAATGCCTTTACTATTGAGGTAATGAATGATTGGTATGGCTTCTTCAATGGTATTTAGGGGTTGCAGTCCCATTATCTTGTCAGAAGCATAGTTGATGCTGTCCCCTCCTCCAGGAATCTTTGAAGTGTTTTGTCTGAGATAAGGAATTGCCTTCTTGCAGAGGTGCCAAATTTTGGTGGAGTCTCTGATGGGAATGCCATCTTCGAGAAGATTTTGTCTTGTACCACTGAGATATTTGTTTTCTATAACTTGTTTCCACCAGGCTCTTGGTTCATTGATTAGTCTCCAAACCATTTTGATTCCAAAAGCTAGATTGAGGATTTTTGGAGATCTTATTCCCAAGCCTCCTCTATCCAGAGATTGAATGACACTTTTCCAGCTAACCAGGTTAAATCTATTTTTTTCCTTTTTCCCTCCTTGCCACAGGAAATTTCGGAGGGCTACTTCCAGCTTGTGATGGAAGATAGCCGGCGCTTGATAAAGAGTGAATCTATACAGGGGTAGGGAGATTATACCTAATTTTGCAGTATGAGTCTGCCTGCTGGATTGAGCCAGTGAGTTCCCCATTGCTGGACCTTCCTCTTGACTTTATCTATTATTTCGTTCCAAGTCGCTGCTTTTAATGGTCCCAGGCTGACCGGCATCCCAAGATAGGTGAAGTGATCCCATTTTTCTTTGTGCATGACTCCAAAGATGCTGGCGATGCTGTGGGCTGTTTGATTTGAGATGTTCCAACCATATATGCAGCTTTTATGGAAGTTGATCGCTCCCCTTGAGTAATCCATGAATTGGTGTAAAAGGATTTTGAAGCGCCTTGCTATTGTTGTAGAGGCTCCTCCAATCAAAAGCGTGTCATCAGCGAATTGAGAATGGTTAATATTCTTGGTTCCATTCCCGTATTTGATGCCCGTGATCAGACCAACTCTTCTATTATGGTCCAATGCACTGCTAAAAGATTCAGCCATAAGAATAAAAAGATAAGGAGAGAGAGGGCAGCGTTGCCTTAGTCCTCTGGAGGATTGGAAGGCTTCACAGGGGCGTCCATTAATTAGGGGAGATATCCAAGGGCCTGTTATACAGGCTGCAACGGTGCTGATAAAGGCTGAGTTGAAACCCATTTTCTCCAGGACAACAAACAAGAAGGAGTGCCTTACCCTATCAAAGGCGTTGGCTAAGTCAAGTTTAAGAACAAAGCCTTTCTCTTGTCTAGAGGTGCTAGAGTGAATTGCTTCTTGAACCAGGGTGATGGTGTCATGGATTTGTCTGTTGGACAGAAAGCCCCCTTGATTTTCAGAGATTAGGGATGGGAGGAGGGGCTGGAGCCTCGAAGCTATGATTTTCGTGAATATCTTATATGAGGAGTTGCACAAGGATATTGGGCGGAACCTGGAGAAGGTTGTTGGCTGATTTTCCTTGGGGATGAGGGCAAGGAAGGTTGAATTTGTGAAGCCTCCCATTTTCCCCTTCCTTTAAATTCCCCTCAGCATTTTTGTTAGATCTTTTCTTATCAGCTGCCAATGGTCTCTATAAAAGTTGATTCGGAAGCTGTCTGGCCCTGGAGACTTGTCCGGTTGTAGGGACCAGATAGCTTTCCTTATTTCCTCCTCTTCTATTTCTCGATTTAGACTTTCATTCATCCCTAGAGTAATTCCTTTGGGGAGGTACTGCAGCAGATCAGAGTAATTAGTTTCTTCATGGTCTTCGGTGAGGAGTCTCTTGAAGTGGAGCGAGGCTGCCCTCTTGATGTCTTCTTGATTATTATGCTGGTTGCCCTCGCTGTCAGTGATTGCATTGACGTTATTCCTTATCTTCCTAGCTGTGGCTTGCTTATGAAAGTAAGCAGTGTTTTTATCTCCTTCTTTCAGCCATAATTGTCTTGATTTAAATCTCCATTTTATCTCTTCTTCTCTCTTTATGTGCATGAGCTGTCCCTGTATTTCCCATTCCTTATTTTTTAACTGTTGAGTGAATCCTTACTCTTCAATTTGATTATGGACCTCCTCCAAGTTCTGCTGAATTTGTTTTTTGACATTTTCTGGTTCTTGATAGCTGAGTTTAGCCCATTCTTTGAGCGCCTTTATTGTGCTTTTGATTTTGGTTTCCCATATGTGGCTGGGGGAGCCTTCGACATGCTGCTTCCAATTAGTTTCTATGATTGCTTCAGCTGCTGCATTGTTCCTCCAAAGAGGGTTATACCTGAACGGCATTGGTCCTAATTGAGGAAGGGAGTCCAGCGTAAGGAGGATGGGGAAATGGTCCGAGGCTGAGGCGCTGAGGATTCTTGTGTGGCCCGTCGCGAAGGAGGAAAGGAGGGAGATGTTGACCAGAATCCGATCCAATCGCTCCATGATATTGCCCGGCCCCATCCTTCGATTATTTCAAGTATATTTCCTATTTTTTCGGATGATATCGACCAGCTCGTGCTCTGTCATTATTCCTTCCAGGTGACTTCTGAAGGGGTCGTGGGCGAAAGTGCCCCCTCTCTTCTCATTTGCGTGGAGGATCAGGTTGAAATCTCCAGCTAAAATGATGTTTGGATTTTGCTCATTATCTATGCTTTCTCTCAGCTCCTTCCAACATTGCTCCTTTTCCCTGTAGTGGTTGGGTGTGTAAACATTATAAATGATGAGGTCACAGTTCTTTTCTTTGTTGCTCAGGTTGGTCTTCAACCAATTTTGGTTGTAGATGGTTGAAATGCAGTCCCAGTATTGGTTGTTCCACATGGTAGTAATTCCTCCAGAAGCCCCTCTGGAGCTGCTACTGGCTCCTGAAAATCTCTGATGGGAGTCTACAATCTTCTGCATTTTGTTTTGGTTTTGTTTGGTTTCTTGAATCAACAAGATTTCGGGTCTTTCATTTTGGAGAAGGCCTTTTAAGGCATTTGATTTGGAGGGGTGCCCCATACCCCTGCTATTCCAGGAAAGGAGTTTCATCATGATACATTTGTGCGAGGAGGTGCTCGCCTCTCTTGGTCTTTCCCTGCTATATCTCTTTCTTGATGGCCTGTCATGAAGGATTCCATGGGGGTTTGAATCCCAAGGGCAATGTCCTTTTGAGTGCTTTCTTCCCGATGTTGTTTGGCAGACTTCCTTCCAGGTCCGAGCTTCTTATGTAGATCACTTGTAGCGCCGAGTTCTTTGGAGGAACTTCTAGTGGTTCGAGGAGGGGGGGGCTCTGAGGAGGGTTGCGAGAGGATCGAAGTGATCATAGGGGGATCAGACAGATCAAGGAAAGGCTGGTCAGATTGGGGATCTTCTGAGGCTAGAATCAAGAAAGGGTTGGAGGATGAGGGAAAGGGAGGCTCATGGGAAGGATCTTTGGATGGGCCTGAAGGCTTGGGAGGAGGGGAAGAGGGGCGATGGTTGGAAGGGCCCGGCTAATCAGAGGAAGAGTCAGGTTTGGGAGGAGGGGCTGCTTTCTTTTTTTTCACGGTTTCCCATTGTCCTCCTTGTTCATCAGATTCCAGATTAGTTACTTTGGTACATCTATTAGCAAAATGTCCATATTCATGACATACCTTGCATTTGAAGGGTATCTGCTCGTAGTCCAGCTGCTGTATGTAGCTCCAGTCATCCACCTTAAGCTTGATGGCTTCCGGCAGCCCTTTCCCGAGATCCACTTCCACGCAGATTCTTGCACAGGCTTGCATGTTATCCTTGGGTTCGCTTCTATCTATGTATTTCCCTACCGCATTCCCGATTGCTTTGACCGATTCATCGCCCCAACAGTGCAAGGGAAGATGAGGAAGGCGGACCCAAACTGGAACAACATTGGGGATGTCCAGTTCTGGGTCGAAATCAGGAGTCCACTTATTTAAATAGAGCCCGCGGGAGTCCATGAAATAAGGTCCATTTCTGAAGATCAGATCCTTGTCTGCTTTCTATTCAAAGTGAAAAGTGTAATAACCTCTGCCACAGAAACGAATTGAGATCTTCCCTTAGATTTTGTCGGACCAGTTTCTTTCAACCCATCTTTGAACTGTTTTTGGTGAAGGCCATAAACCCGTAAACTGTCCGATGAGTCCTTTTTCTGCTAGAGATAGTGCTGCCATTCGAGGAAGAGATGGCGGCAGCTGGACTTCTTGGAGAATATCCAGTTTCTTAACGAATTTTGAAGATGCAGGTTTAGGGCGAGAAGGGGGGAGGGACTTTACCAAGTCTGAGAAAGCCTTCTCAGCATCCCCCTGGGATTGATCTGGTTGGGCCATGGCTGAGGCCAGGGCCCAAGATGAGCAGGCCTCGCGGCCGAGGCCGAGGCCGAGGCACTGCACGCAGGTCTTCTAGGTCGCGCTCCTCGCTCCTGATCAGCTCCACCGCGTCCGAAAATGGTCAGGGCATTCTTTTAAAGAAAGGCACTGGGGCAGGAAAAAAATATCGCAGACTCAGTGCTTTTATTTAAACTCGCAACGCCATTATGTATGATTTGTATATACTCACTAGTGCGCTACGGATATAAAAGAACCGATGTTGTTAACTTTAATAATGCATTGGGCCTCGAAATAATATTTTGTAGCATTGGGGTGTTAGTTATATGAAAGCACTAACGCTTTAAGAATTGTAATGCACCAGGGCGTTAATTGCAAAGAATATCAATGCTTGAAGAACTAAATGCTCTAGCGTTGTCGTTTTTCGAAAAGGCATCGGTCATGAAAAAAAGATTCGCAACGGTGCTTTTATATAACATAATGCACTAGTGCGTGTTTATGTTATGGACACACTAATTTTTTGTATGATATTTTCTCTTTTTTGAAAACATCAACCTGTGACAATCCAATTATTGTAATTTTTTAAATCCATTATTCATTAAAAAATAAAAATAAAAATAAAAATCGATATATATCTTATAACAATATTCATATAAATTAAAATTTGATTACTGCATTTGTATATGATGTTTGGAATAATTTGTTATATTATCAAATTTTGCATCTCTTCATTATTATATATATATATATAAAATCAGTAGTGTACCATTTCACAGTGACATTGGATAACACAATAGAATAAATTAGAACATATTTTATTATATATCAATAAGATACTCATTGTCATACAAAACGAGATTATTATTGGTAACCCTTTGCCTTTAAATTGGGACATTATGTCCACTACAATAAATAAAATGTGTGATTTTCACAAACAATTATTTCAAAAATACATGATGCATTGATATCCAAAAAGATCATCATTCTTCGCTGGAATTGTTGTGAGTGCTTGAGCTACTTCCATGGTTTGGGTTATCTGGATGAATACTTTGTTGATTGCATCAATTGTTTTCCTCTTATTAATCTTGTTTCATTTACAAACATGGAAATACAGTGTAATGAGTGTATCTACATTAGTGAGAATAATGAAAATTGAAATAAATAATATACATCAATGTAAATTGAGTAGCAATGCAGCATAGCAAGAAGTGACTCATAAATTGTACACATGGTTTCAAAACTAAATCTCATGCCTTATTACAACAAGTCTCTTGCTGGTGTAGTTCCATACTGTGTTTCATGCATGTTTCAAACCCCATTATAAATCATAGATTTAATATAAAGGATTTTTTTGTTCTATTAATTATAAATTCAAATAAATAAAACGTAAAGGATACTTAGAAATTCCACAATTAATTTTTTATATGCCAAGGTATACTCATAATCCATATTTAACTCAATGTCAATCAATTCTTCCAATGGCTCTTCTTTATCTGTTAACACCTATTTGAAGACATTAAAAGATGGTTGTTGTAAAACAACTTAAAATATACAAGAATTAAACATTGAGTTGTTATAAGGAAATATTAACAATTACTCACAAACTTTGATATCAACCTTTTTCTTCCTTGTTGTCTTGCTTTGTGTTGAATGAGTTTTTTTTTGTTTTCTTTTCCACAAGAAAACAGTTGAAAAATAATATTTAATGCTAAATTATTTTTTTATATGTACAAAGTCAATCATGATTACATACATTTGAAGCACATTGTTATTAAGATGGCTCCTCTTGTGACACAATTATGTCAATTTCTTTTACATCTCTTTGTACACTTTTTTGGACATTTCTATTGGCATGTTTTGCATATTAACTCATTGATCGTTTGAGATTTTCATAATCTTCCTGAAAAAAGTAATAAACTATTTTTATATTGATATATGAAAACTAAATATAACAAAATTTATATTAATAAATGAATGGTCCATAGTAATATATACATATAATTATAGAAAAACATTTTAATTAAAAATATTACTTTTTGAATGGTTCTTTTTTGTTATATTGCAAGTTTAACATGTCTCATTGACCATTGCTCTTGAAAAGCTTCATGAAGTTTAGATATAATTTGGTTCTTGGAATCATTGGATTGATTTTTATTTTTATTTTAAGTGAAAAGTATGTCTATATGTTCGTTCCACTATATCACTCATAGTTTTGTAAAAAGATTCCTCGTTTCATTAACCTCAAGCACCACTCCATATGAGCTAAGGACCAATTCATTGTCATTTACATGTTCTATAATTTTTCTTTTCTTAGAACGACATAAATCTTTTCCTTTCTTGTTGCTCCTTGTAGAACATTAAACATATACGAATTAATAGATTGTTTGAAACATATTATCTAATATTAGTAAGTATATTATTAATGAAAATTTAAAAAAATCATAATGAATAGTATTTTTTCATTCACTTGATTCATCATTCTGTAATTTATTTATTTTTTGTTATCAAGATTTTACGCTTTTTTGCACTTAAATTATAAATAATCTTATCAACCTTCTTCATTTTGTGGCTTTGCATGACACACATCCAATACATATTATTCAAACTTACATATAGTTCAAACATATTAATTTGTAAATAATTTACAAAGAGCTTGCATTCTCTGTTTTTTTCGATGTGCTCTCATTGCGTCGATCAATATTTTTGTTACTTGACAACTTCTCATACAATTTTTATCATTATATAGCTTGTATCATTGAATACATAAGCCATTAAATATATTTTATACATAAATCAAATATTTTTTAGCCAAAAAGAGCTCTGTTAACTGGTGCGTTTATTTGAATCAATGTCTTGGTGGGTTTAATGGAATGCATCGAGCATTTTATTGTTCAACACCGACAACAAAATTTATTTATTTTTAAATAATTTTAATTATGATGGTGTGATTTGTAACAATAAAAGCACCACAATGACTTAATGGTGTTATTTGGCAGAGGCATGTCGATGCGTTATATTACATTGAGAGCACCAATAAACAGAGTAGACAGAGCCGACAAGGTTATAATACACTGGTGTGTTGTGTTACACATGGCCCACCGATGCGTTATATTACATTAGCGCGCTGTGACACGTACATTGTTTTTTTTAACAGACAGGGCTGTCACAGGTTTGGATCTAATGTGATCTCCCTACTCTACATGTCAAAAACCCTATATATAGTAAGTATACAAACCAATTAAGTCTAAAATACCTAAACTAATAAACCCTAATTGTGAAGTGGTAGAGGGAGTTAAGCCCTAACATGAAATTTTGCAGTCACATAAACAAACAAAAATAACGGCTTAAGGTAAGTATTGAATTTTTTTTTGTTTTTATTTGAATTTGAATTAAATCTAAATAGGAACAAAAATCGTAAAAAATTTACTAGTAAAATTATATATATATATGTGTGTGTGTGTGTGTGTGTGGATTTTGAATAAATCTAACAAAAATTTAAAAAAATTGCTATGCAGCGTTTTAAGTGAATCATCGTACCTTTTAAATTTTGATCTTTCTACGGTTCCAGAATATTTTGTTGCTTCACAGTGCTCCGAGTATGTCTCTCTTGCAAATGATCTCTCTTTTAATTAAACTCTAACAGAAATTGTAAAAAAAAAATATTAGTAAAATCAACAATAAAATTTACAATTTTTACTATACAGGGTTTTGAGTGAATCTCCATACCTTTCAACTTCTAAACTTCTAAATAGTTATGATGCTCCAGAGTATTATGCTCCTACACGTTGCTCCTAGTATGTCTCTCTTGCAAATCGTTCCCTTGAAATTATGGGAAAAATAATGAAATAGTGAATAATTTTTTATTATTTAAAAGACTTTATGAAATTAGATTTCGAAAAATCAATTGTCGTTCATTTTTTTTATTATTATTATTATTATCATTAAAAAAAATTAATTTAAAATCGTTGTTTTTTTGTAAACACACGAAACACACCGAGCTTGCTGGGGTACCAAATTTTTTCAACGCACTGACATGACAGATTATTATTTTTATTATTATTATTTTCAAAATCTCGAAACAACGCAGTTAACATTTTAACGCAATGATACGGTTTGTATTTAAATGCATTGGTGTTGTAATTGTTATAAGAACACCTATATGGTAGAATTTGTTTTGATTTTCAAAATCACGGAAACAAGTGCATACCAGTGTTTTTATTTAAACACATTAGTGTGATTTTGTACGAGAACACTGATATAATAACATATTTTATATTTTCTAAATGCCAGAAACTTGTGCAGATATTATATTAAACGCACTGGTGTTGTTACGATTTAAACGCATTGGTGTGGTTCGTCTTAATAAGCGCAATGGTAGGATTTAAAAGATATCTAAAAAAAAATTCACATAAAATGACATACTAATCTCAAATTATCCTTTAGGACACATCCACATGAATTACAACAGTTCATAGTATACATTTTCCACTTAAAGTCGTTGTATTCTTGAAAAATGGTTTGAAAACTATATTGAAATTCAGATTATGGTTATATGGTTCTCGAAATTAATTTTAGTTATGTACACAAAATTTTATTTATGATTTTACCCAATTGCAAGGAGAAAATCTCAATAATATCAAATGGTCAATTCCTCAAATTCCAGCTCATTCCATATTGTTGATCAAAGTCCTTCGTAGAGTTCTCTCTTTCCATCTCCAGTAAGTTCATATTTTTTAATATTTCAATTATCTAATTGATTTTTTTTTTAATCCATGTCAATTTGAATAAAATTGTATCCAAATTTGTAGGATCCTGATTCAGAATCGAGTTCAGATGCAGAAAAATATTTTTCCATTTCAAAAACGTCGGAAGCTCTTATAAAGAGCAACATATCGCAAGCAGTTGGTAGATGAAAATGGACAACCTCTTCACCTTACTAAATGGAACATGGCATTTTCCAACCGCAATCCTAGATCAACGATGGTAATAATTTTTTGGTATAATGTAATTTCAACAAACCAATTGTATTGACATGCTTACTAATATCATTGATATTGTACTAATGATGTTCAATATTTTTTGAAATTAGGAATCTAGTGATGATGAGTGACCCACCTATCATCTTCTGGTGTACCCTGCTACAACTTCAAATCGAGAGAAGGAGCAAGACTAGGAGAGAAAGCGTACAAAAAATGGTTGAATCTACCACCTATTCAAATTCCACTATATCCAGATTCACCAATTAGGAATGACTACAACAATAGTAGTTATTCGTCAAAAGTTGGAAATGGATACAATCAAATAGAGTTTGGTATGGATGATTACTTACGCGATACGATTGCCATGGAGGCAATGTTGTTAGATGCATTATAGAATGATGAAATAGGGGATGATACTCATATCACTGATACCTTATTTGAAAGCCTGAAATCTGCTTCCACCATCCCTCTCTTTGGACCTGACAGCAAGTTAAATTCAACTCAGCTGGGGACAACAATGTTGTTGTACAACTTGAAAGCAAATTTTGGCATGTCGAATTTTGGCAAGTCCCTTATATTTTGAGAAATCTTGTCAGACAATCAACATTAAAAATAGTCTATTTTATGAACGTTAAATATTGACATTATACAATTATATTCCCCACCAACTGCAGGTTATTCAATGATAATGTTCTTCCAAGTGATAATGTCTTATCAAGTAGCTGCAGAGAGGCAAAGCAATTATTGAAAATGTTGGGTGTTAAGTACATATCATATCATATCATACATGTCCGAATGATTGTATTCTATATAGAGGAGAATATGCAGACAAAGAGATATGTATGAAATGTGGGCACGAAAGGTATCGTAAATAAATAAAAAATGGGTAAATCACACAGTCCTCCTCATAAGATATTGAGGCATATGCCTATAATCCCAAGGATTCAAAGGCTTTTTCATTGCAAATAATTAGTTATGTTGCAGGGGTGGCATGATTCACATAAAAGTGAGCTATGAGTTATACGCATCCCAACAGATTTAATAGCCATGAAGCATCTAGAGGATACATGGCCTAAAAAATTCAAGGATGAAGTACGAAGTCTACAACTCAGCATAGCCATGGATGACATCAACCCATTTTCCCTCCAAAACACCAACTATTATGTTTGGCTTGTAGTGGTGATTAATAAAAATACCCCCCCATGGTTGTCTGTAAAGAATGAACATCTTATGTTGGCTCTCATAGCCCCTCGTAGAAGACAAGTGAATAATATAGATGTCTACTTATAACCATTGACAGATGAATTGAAGGAATTATGGGAAGGGATACATGTGTACGATGTTTCGAGACCCATTGCAACCGAGAGGAGTTTTACTTCATATGGAATATGTGTTTACACCATAAATGATTATCCAAGCTTAGGAGTTTACTTTGGTAAATTACATTTTTATTGATTTGTTTATATACGTAACAATATTGTTTCACATATTAATTTAATTCGCTACAATTTCTCTGATCTTCATGGTTGCTAACGTGCTAGTCTATATAAAATAATTTTGCAGGTCTTGTAACAAAAGGGTATCATGGATGTAAATGTTGTGGACCTTCTCTGAAGGCTAGGTGGTTCGACCACCTATGAAAGTCAGTGTATGACTGCTCCAGGGTGTTCCTCCTAGAAGAACACCCTTACAGAAGAGCAACATCCACTTTCAATGGTAAACCAAAGAGAACCCAAAGGCATGCAATAATGGCACCAATTGAATGGCTTAGAGAATATGATAGAAAAAGAGAAGAAGTTTGTAGAAATGTTCGATCCAAATGGGGAGCCTATGTTTGATGATCTAGAATTATTCGACACCTACGTTGAGAAATTTCCCATTGGGACAAAAAGGAAATCTGTCTTTTATGAGCTCCCGTATTGGGAGCACCTTAATATTGCCCACTTACTAGATCCCATGCATATATTTAAAAATGCTTATTCTTCTTTGTTGAGGCACATATCACCGAAAGAAAATGACACAATGGATGTTAGGAGAGATCTTATTTCTTCAAAAACTAAAAAGAAACATTAGCCAAGATAATAAACTAAAGGAGAAGTTGGTCCCTCTTGGTCTTTCAAAGAAGGTGATGTCCCATGGATTTAAAAGAAAAGCGATCATTATAATGAGTGCGAAGGTGCCTTCTTTATATGGGTCTTCACTATAGTGTTGCTTCACTGTGGAAGACCATTTGTCGTGGTTGAAATCGCATGACGATTTGAACCTTCTAAGAGTATGTATGTCAAAAAGATGATTTCATTATTATTTTTTAATTTTTTATGTAATGGGATATTTTATAATTAATTTTTGTATAATGTACTATTTATTGTGCAGTGTCATTATCCTCTGCTCATGTGTGGGTGTGGGAACCATGACTTCCCCCAAGACCTACCACGTTCCATATCTAAATTATCTACATTTGTACGTTGGATCACATCAAGGGAGATTCATATGGTTGGCATTCCACGGTGGCGTCAAGAGATAACCGAGATTGTTTGTTTGTTTGGAAAGGAACCGTCGACGAGTTTCATGGACTTGCAGGGTCATTATCTAATTAACCTAGTAGATGAGGTTGAATTAGTTGGGGTGGTTTCTTGTCGTTGGATGTTCTTCTTAGAGAGGTACATGAAGAAATTGAAAGGTTTTGTTCGACAAAGGCAAAACCCGAGGGGTCTATGTCAGAGGGGTATATATCATATGAGTCTTCCTATTATGCCAGTGAGTACATCACGCAAATTGACAACACACCAGGTGTGGCGATTTGAGATGACGAAAGGGATGAAGACAAAAGAGAATGGGAGCTTCTTGAAACAAATGGAAAGAGGCGCATGATAAAGAGTAAGTGGCTTATTATTTTTCAAATTTCTACACACTAACTATTTACACTAAACTTCATATTAATGCATATTTTGATCTCATACGTACTATATATGTTGGTTTGATTTCATCAACGAATTCAGAAATTAAAGCCATCAACAAATTCATTATTTAGAATATGGAAGCGACACAACTGTGGGTCGCAATGTACAAGCGAAAGAGGAGGAAATGGGATAGTGACAAGAAGGAGTTGAAATGGTTGAATGGTAGAAGTGTGCCTTATCATGGTCATTTAAAAGAAAATATGTGAATAATTTGTCCTTATAGTTGGGTTGTTGATCAAGTTAAAGAGAAATATGGTGCATTTGGTCATTACCCACATGTTGAAGAGGGTGTGCTAAACATAGGGATTGGGTGCAATAAATTAGTAATAATCTCTTTTTGTATATTTTTAACTTCATACTGCACCTTTGAACTGTAACATCTAGATATATTTTATATTTTTAATTATGTTCGGGTTATTAGACACATGACACTGTGATTTTTTTATTTTATTTTATTTTTTATTTTTATTTTATTTTATTTTTTATTTTTTAGGTGCATTTGTTCCCATCTACGTGAGCATATGGACATCATTTTTCTCACAAGGGATGTCGATGATGGATGCGTGACAAAAGATTGTGGAGTGAAAGTCAAGTTTGATGAATCTAATTGTGATGGCCACCACGATAAAAACCTAATGCGGGGGCCATTAGGTTACATTAGAAAGATACAAGAGATCATTCAAGTGGACTTCTCTTCATTCCAATGCGTTATTTTTAGGTGCAAGTTGACGAAATAATGTAAAGGAAGATCGTGATCATGGGTTGATATCTATCAAGTGTAGAAAGATGTGGCATGAAGCTAGGGAGCCTTATGTTTTCCCAAAACATTGCAACCATGTGTTTTTTACCCATATGTGTTGGATAAGGATTGGTGGTTCGTATTAAGACACGACCCTAGATTAAAACATATTTTTTAGAACAATAATGTTATCATGCCAAGTGAGGAAAATAATCAGGGTGATGACAACTGAGAGTGATATGTAGTTGTGTTATTCCATCATTTATATTATTGTTGTATGTTTTTGTTTTATTTATTTCGCTAATTATATTGTTTTTCTATTCGTCTTGTTGGCATTTTATATAATCGGTAAGATTCACAAACATTTTTCAGGTTTTTTGTAGTGGAAACATTTTTATATTTAAAATAAAGTATTTCAAATTGTGTATAATATCTGTGATAATAAGAATTCAAGGTCGCAATCCTTCTCAAATAAGAAAATGAGAAGAATATAACCAAAATGAAAAAATAGTGAATTTAGGAACAATTGAAGATTTATTCTCAATTTAGATACCTGTTGGTTTATTAATCAGTTCACATGTTTTTTCTTCTTATTTAGTTCAAAATCAATATAAATCATGTAGTGATAACTCTATGAGGACAATCAAAGAGATATAGAACAGTCGGTGAAGGAGCGCGCTGTTAAGGCGCTTCGTAAGCAAAGGTCACCAGTTCTAGTCTCACCGATACCAAAAATCCAGCATGGTTTCCGCTGGTGCGGCTCAGGTCGGGTGCGATCCCCGGGTGACTTTGACGGCTTAGATGCCCCTGAGTCGTGGCTTCTCAGCGATAGGGTAAGCGTGATTTTCAGGATTCACCCACTTATCAATAAATAAATAAATAAAGATAACTCGATGAGGACTTTAACAATGGAAAAATTGTGTATCAAAATGTAAGATTAAATTCTTGACATGAGAGGTAAAGTCATGTTTACTATATTTAAATTGGAGTTCTTGCAACATTATGTATACTAAAACGAGGTCTTATGCATGTATAAAATGTTGATTACATCTTTTTATGGACCATAAGAGAAACAAATAGGCTTATATGGATGCATAAGAGGTTTTAATTTTTTCTTCATGGATAATGGAACAATTTTGACTTTTCTTTTCAATGGTAATTATAAAGAAAAGTTGAATTAATAAATATTTTATGGCGAATAATTAAATGATAAATAATGTGATGGTGATTAAAAGACATTTATTTGACTTTCTAATAGACTCAATGATGAATTTTATTTCCTATTTGGATTATGTAAAATAAATATCTATTTTTATGTACTTATAAGTAAATTATTTAAAGTAGACATGTCTTTATCATTGTGAACATGATGTAATATTAGTTAGGAGAAATGTGAAAACATGGAATTTTAGTGACTATCTTGTGATAAGTATATGGAAAAAATAATATTTCAATTGTTTATTAAGAAATAATCAAATATATTATTTGTCAAAAGTTAAAATCTAATATAGTATGATTTTTGTATCATTTAATTCATATTTATTATTTAAAATAAAATAAAATTTAAGCCATTACAATAGTAAATAAATAACCAAAATAGCACCAAAATGTTGTATTTTTATTACTAGAAAAATATCACTTGCCTATTTAAGGGAGAATTTCCAATAGAGCAAATCCCCAACTACAAGTAACTTCACAAGCTTTATTTTACATTTCTTCATCCTCATCTTTAGAGAGATGATTTTTTGAATTTAAATTGGTAAAAGTTGCTATAAATATTAATTTTAAATTGGCTGAAAATCTCATAACTTTAGTGAAAATAAAATAAATAAAATAAAATAAAATTTAAAAGAATTTTTTAAGTTATATTAAATCCAAAGTAATTATAAAAAATATGACTTAAGTTTTTAAAATTTAACAATAGATGAATTTAATAAACAACATATATCATCTATCAATGGATCTACCAAAGCCGAGAATGATTGAATCTCATTATATGAAAATTTCTTTATAGAAGTAAAACTTGAAAAAATATGTAGATGTCAAAATATTTAATCCCTTTCAATTATTGATAAATCTATGATTAAAATGGATCTAAAGTATTGGTTTTCTAACTCTATATATAGATCGACCATAGTGTAATTTTTCATTGGTTAAATTGTAGTTTTGAATAATTTATTATTATTAATATTTTATATTAAAATTTGAAAGAGTTGCACATTTCCGTCTTATTAAGAACTAACTAAAGTATTTTACCTATAATTATTTTTTCCTTGTGAGTATTGTTATATTTTACTAATTAGGTTATAATGAATATGAATGAACTATCTAAGGAATAGAAAAATATTTATCGTAACTTTATAATCATAGTTTCAACCATACTAAACTTTGCAATTTATAAAAATAACTTTGCATTTTTTTAAAGTAAGTAGTTTCACATGCAATTTAATATATAAAATTTTGATATAAGTTCACCAATACATAATCTATAATAAATACGATTTCATAAAAATAAACATCATGATGATAATAATCTAACAAACATAAACATCATCTAAGATACACATTATGTTGGAAACAATGTTAATAGTGAGGGGGGGTGAATCAATATTAAGGCTAATTTAAATTTTTATGCCAATTCATCTTTACTCATTTAAACTTGGCATTCATTGTGAAAGCAATCATTAACAAATCATAACAGCAATTATATGAATCAACACAAGCACATACACCATGAGCAACATACACATGAACACCAAGGTTTAACGTGGAAACCCTTTGGTGAGAAAAACCACCAAAGCTTGTTTGTTATTATGACTACTCTATTACATCATATTGTTTGTGAGCCACCACTCACAAAAAGCACCAACTGCCTTTGAATGTTTTCTAGCACCCACTAGCAGGAAGCACTAACTCCCTCCTTTTGTAGACACATCATCAACTTACCAAAAACACCATGTGAAGCACCAACTTCATGAATTTGTTGCAAGCACCAACTTGTAGGAGGCACCAACCCCCAAGCATTTCTCAGACACCCACTAAGATGGAAGCACCAACTTCCTGTATGTAGGCTCCAACCCACACTCAAGAAGGAAACTGATGTTCAATGTACATGGCAGTCACTCTATCTGATATCAATTCTATGTTCTCCTCTTTCTTTGGCCCTTTGTTTTGCTCCACAAACTTCACTCGCACAAATCCTACGCAACACTCTTTCAACTTTGCAACAACATACACTCTCACACTAAGCTCTCCACTCTTGGCATCTTTTTGCAGCACAGGCACACTTCGCCTCTCTTCAACAACGCTCACACAAAGCTCTCCACCTCACACTCTCACAACAATGTTGCTTCCCCCAATTGCTCCACTGGAATCCTTGGTTTTGTTCCATTGTTACACAGTGATCGATGTTGTCTCTGTAATCAATCACACTCTATCTAAGAGAGTACTCATCATGGCTCTCCATGTTGTTGTTACATCAAATAACTTGACCACTACAACTACATTAAACATAAGAATGGGCACCTGTGTGTTTCTCCCATACTGAGAATTGACTCTCAATCAGACTATGTATGGGCAACGTTATCTCCATGCTTTGTACCACTTTTTGGCCACTACAACTAAATTAAATATGAGAATGGGCACCTGAGCGTTTTTCATACTAAGAATTAAATCGTAGTCAACCTGTAGACTTAAGGAGTTATTCCATTAAATTATGCCTGCATACGTAACATGGCTCTGCATTCCAATTATGATTCTCATTTAATTCTACCTCGCGTGAGGGACACTCAGGTATGGTAAATTTTTCTTGGAACCAGGGCCATTAAGCAATGTTGCTAACCATGGTCCTTACTACCTTGAACTAGAGCTCTCAGCAATTGCATTGACTCAAATTCCCAAGTCACAACTTTTGACATGTTCAATACTAGTTAACCATCGTATATAGGTCCTCCAAATATGGCACAAGTGCCAAGCTTGGCTAAAGGTGCCAAAACATTGTCGAATATAACTTTGCGACCCTTATTGATTATAGCCCCTCTCATGATGGCACTTAGCCTCTTGCCTACTCCTCTTGGCACCCATTTTTTGTATTTGGTGTGAAGGCCCATGGTCACAATAACTATGGCCACTGCCAAACTTGGTCACCTCTTTGACCTAAGGCCACATTTAACTCTTCCATCTTATTTTGGGTCACCTCAACTTTGATTGACAATAAGTTACGATCGAGGAGACCATTTGCGAACTTCCGCATACGGTTAGAAAGCTCTTTTTGAGCACTATCCAACTACACCACTTCCAGGAGCATTTGAGTTCATGTTGAGAGGAAGAATTGACTTCAAATCCCGGGACTCCCAACCATAGTTATCATATTATGACTTCTCCAACAAGCCTATTACTATGATGATTCTATACAAATACTGCAACAACAATGGGATTCCCCCTGAGGTTATGGCAAGATCTTCTACCACCAACCTTAATGTTAATCTGGTTGAGACCAATGCCAACACACTTGCCAACTCAGGGACAATGCCAATTGTCCAACATGGTTGTTGACATATGCCAACACACTCACTGCCACTAACCATCCAAGCAATGCCAAATATCCAACAATCTCCCCTTTGGCATTAATGGAAACATCTCATCACATCTCCACTTTGAAGGCCAATCCTTATGATGCTTCCACACTTCTCCTAGCATGAGCCACCAATGGATTTCTCTCCTTTGCATGGACCATCACAGCTTCTCCAATAAGCTTCTCCCCACCTTAGAAATCAATGAAAAAGGGCTACACGTTGATTCCCCCCCCCCCCAATGCAATCACTGACTCTCAATGACAGAGGATCTCGCTGCTGATGTGCATTCTCCTCTATAAACTTCTCTTCAAGGGCTGATAGTTGTTGCCGCTCTATAAACTGGACATATGTGATATGCTCCCCCTAAACATATTCTTCCTCCTTCTTGATAATCCTCCAGTTCTTAACAAATTATGGCCTTTGGTTGAGTACTCTCTCTGCCAATGCATCTTTTGTACGAGTTAGGAAAAAGGAAACTAATACTAATTAACACTGCTCATGGTATTGTTGTTGCATGCAAATACCAACCATTAGTGATGCATTGAGATCACTTTTCATTGTTGTTGCTACTGCTGAGACTCTTCTCACTTCAATTAAGCATATCCATTGACCAACTCTACTCCCCTTAAGATCGTGCTACTTCAAATACGGACTCCTACTTAGATGATACCAATTGCACCAAAAAGTTGATACAAATTAGACAATGTCATAGGCAAACTCTTATATCTCCTTTTTTCAAAAAGAAATGCCAACTTGCACAAAAGGTAAATCCATATGAACCCAAACCATCAACTAACATAATGATACCAATTGAAAACTAAGGGATATTAAAATCTTGTACCCATTGTGTTTATGAACACAAGATTTCTAGGCATAATAAAATTCACAACTTAAATGAAATAAGGGTATTTTACCGAAGATGCAAACCTTTCATTTGTTCAACAATCTTTCTTCCTAGGCTAAAAATGATCACTAGAAACTACTGCAACTAGAGCAGCTTCCCCTAAGACAATGCTCTCTCCCTTTTCTAATCTCTTCGCATCTATATGGGCACTGATCTTGTGGACTTGACTTAACCGTGGGCTGGCCTTTTGTCATTCCACATTTTAGAAGCAGGTCGTCCTTTTTCTTGTAATGTTGATACATAAGATAAATAAATTAAATATTGTAATCAGCAAGAGGGACTCAACCATACCTTCAACAATTAGATGCACTTCTCTTTCTATTCCTTCTAGCTTCCTGCATCTGACTTATTCGGCATCCCTTGAGGCCATTCTCTTCCTTCAATTGAGAGAAATAGAGGTTTTTCTCACCTTGAGCATATTGTCCTCTTTCTTTTTCCAAACCTTCTTTGGCCAAGTCCAAATAGAAGCATTACTCTCAAGTTGCTTCTTTACCCATGTTTGAGCTTTTTCTCAACTGCGCATGGCTGGAGTACACTTCTCCTTCACCTCCTCTTTCTTCACCCAAACCTTCTTGCTTCCCTTTTCCTTTGTTTGCAGGAGAATGATAATTGGGTTGTTGCTCCCCTTCTTTACCTGAAGTTTGCATTCATTATAGTTGACACTTAGAGAGGATTTTACCACAGAAGGCTGAGAATCGTCCTTCTTAATTTTTCTCACATTTTTCTTCAAATAGGATTGAACTCTTTGATGAATTCTACTTCCATTGTTAAACATTCCCTCTTTACACAGAGCACTGAAGACACGCTCGACTTCCTCTGCTTTTATATTTCATCTCATCCTCAATGGGTGACTTGCTTCATTTCATCGCATCATATGGGATGTATGCATAAGCTTCTTATGTATGCAACCTGCTCTTTTGTGTCCAAACTTACCACAATTGTAGCATTTGACTTTATTTAAGAATGGGGCAAAGAGATTTCCATAACCGACAACATTCTTATTAAAGCCACTACTACCACCAACATGCTTTCTCATAGCCACTTTGTGCATTGTTGGAATTATGCTACCAAACACATCTCATTTTCTTGCATTCCATCTACAATCTATGGATTATGCCCGTAATTGTTGCAAGAAAAATAATAACTATGAAAAAGATTTTAATAACATAAGATACCTTTTCTTTGAAGTCTTTGTCCTTAGGAGGGAAAGGACTTTTGTTGGTTCTTTATGTACCTTCTAAGTTTGTTTGAGTTGCTACCCTAAGAAAATATATGTTGTTACGTCTTCCTTTGTTTCTGATGTTGTCCAACAACTTCTTTTCCTTTGTTGTTGTTGAAATTTTCAACTGTCCTTACATGAGTTGTTGATCTTTCATCCTTTTCCTTCTTGGAGCTTAGTTATTCTTTGAAACCCAAACCAACCCTAATGAGAGGCAATCTTTGCTTAGTGAGCATCTCATCCAAGGCCTTGCCGCTTTCATCAAGCTTTTGATATCGAGAAAACTCTTTATTTTACCTTTCTAAGTGCTATCTCAATGAGACTACTTCAGCTTGTAGTCTCTCATAATGAGCTTCTCTTTCATTTAGCTAATTGGTCAACATGACATTCATCCGGCTAGCCTCTTCTTGTTGAGAATTAAGATTGAGTATTGTTTTTCTCAACCTATCATTATCAAGCTCATATTCCAGCAACTTCTCCTTCTGCTTGAGATTAGCCTCCGCCATGTCCTTTATCTCATTTAGAGTAGAGATAAACTTCTTTCTAAAGAAGATCCTTTCATTTAAACAATTTTCTTCATTGTCGAAGGTGTTATCTGAACTACCACAAAGATCTAAATTCTTCTTTGTGTCCATGGAATCTTCCATAGGCTTGAGAAGTATCCCATCTTCATCACTACCAAGCTTGAGAAGTATCCGATATATTTTTGATGAATAACTAGAAAGGGCCAACCAATATGATTTTAATTCTTGAAAACTTATTGGAGCCAAAATGCTCCCTCCAAAATTTGAATTTTGAATTTAAAATCAAAACCCTTAGTTGTATTACTATTATGGACTTCCAGAATAATAGATGCCACATTGTCAATCTAACTCACCTGACATGGGGACACTGGATACAAAGGACATGAGGATTCGAGTGTCAGACAATGACACGTTGACCCCTAAGAGCAGGACATGTTATATATATATATATATAAATATTATATATATAATATATATAATATATTATATATATATCTTACACAAATACAATTGTGACATAATACATATTCATCAATGATCCAATAGGAGAAAGACAAGATATTGTAGTTTTCTCATTAAGTCATCAAAATGTATTACATAGGTAGTAGCAATGGAAATGGCAAATAGAAATAGAAAATACAAAAAAACTACAAGCCTCAAGGCAGTAGGTAGCTCTCGAGTCATCAATCCTCATCATCAAAATCAACATCACTGTACTCATCATCGTGGTCATCACTGCTCTCCTCCGCTGCATCCTCCTCCTTTGTATCCAATACATCTTTGCAACTATTAGTGTGGAGGATGGCCCCTTTATAGTATCACCATCATCAAAAGAGACAACCTCTAGCACCGACTCATTAAGATCCAAGTTGGCTAATGCCAAATCAACATTGTTGTCCAAACCCATATCATCAGGAAAGACATCCCACATATTTGTATTTCCCTTCAACCACTCATCCCTTTGCCTGTAAATAGGACGAAGGTTAGTGTGCACATACACCATTGTTTATGCCTTGGACTGCTCAAGCCTGCTCTTCTTGACACCATACAAATTCCCATATGTGCTCCAATTCCTCTTGCAACAAGAGGACGAAGTCACTTGAGAGAAGAGCCTCATGGCTAACTATTGTAGAGGACGCTTTTTGCCCCATGAGTTGCCCACCAAGAATAGGGCTTATTAGCCCCCTTGTCTCTAATCATATCATATCCTGCAAATCGATCAGTGCTAGTGGAAAACTCTGCAAAGGCAACCTCCACCTAATCAAGGGATTCTCTATCTCTGAAAAAATTGCCTCAATGCATATTTCCTGCCCTGTGAAATTTCACCAACCATGTGAGGAGGGAATCTGTGGGAAGTTCCACCATTCAACCACTCATGGTTGTAGTATTTTGATTTCAATGAGTGAGCCAAACATTGTAAAAGTGTGCAATTCTTGTCTCGTATGCTCATAAGAATACCTTGTATGGTGGTGAATAAGGCCTCTGATGATGTCTCGTACTCGGGGCACTGTTAGAGATCCATTTGGGCACATCAATCCCATCATCCAAATCAATGTTTTAGGGTTCAGCAAACCCTAATTTTAGTTTCTACATTCCCTAAACAAGTCACCCCTTTGAATGCCTCCTTTCCAAACAGTTTCATGACTTGAAGACATCCATAAATAACCTCTAGAGGGACCAATGCAGGTAAGCCCTTGTTAAGGTGTGCTGCAAAGCAGTTGAGTCCACTACCAAGGTGCTCTGCAGAGCACTTAGGCTTCCTTTCACCTGGGCTGGGTGAGAACGAGCGAAATTCACATAGGGTTTGGGGAATATTATTATCTTTTGGAGTCATCTAGAAGGTTCCCTCACTTATCAACTCCTATGAGCTCAAAAATGGATGAGTAATGAGTTAAGGTGCATACTATCCTCTCATCCCTTCCTCCATGGAACTAATTCTAAGTATGGAAGGCCATTCAATGCCACCATTTATGATAAAACTTTCTTCATCTTCCTATAAATTGACCACTCATCTAAGTGATTAGGGGTTGGATTATGTTGAATTGTAAGGAGATAATGCTGCTACAAGATTTGGCTTTGAAGCAAGTATTGTAATGCTACCAATTTGTCATGCTTTTGATGTGATATGGATGGGATCCAAGCTGGAGGAATGGCTTTGAATCAGACACCAATGGTTGTAATTCCTTCTTCTATATAATAAAGTGTTTGAACCTTTCTCCCATATGTTTGTATTGTTTCATAATGCTTATATGTGTGAATAGTATCTGATTCGTTTCACTTATATTCAATAGATTATTTGCTTTGATCTGTTCTTTGTTTTCTATTGTGTTTACAGGGTACTTCTCAAGTGTATTAAGTATGGGAAGGAGCGAGAGGATTGATAGAAGGGAGACGAGAGGAAAGCGGAACTACAAGTAGGTCTTCTTATCTTCTCATCTTATCTATTGCTTATAGGAAAAGTCTAAAACACTTTAAACTGTTGTTCTAGATATAGCTACTTATCTAGGGAATTAGTATTCATCCGTAGATAACAAATTCTCCAAAAAAAATTGGCGACTCTGCTGGGGAACTATCACCTTTCCTATTAGCTTATCCACCTCCTAAGACATTCTTATAGACCCTACTTGTGTTCATTGACTGTATTTCAGCACTTTTTCGTTGAATTTTGGTCAAAAATTGAGGTTAGATGACTCTTGAGTGGCCTCTCAGGAATCAGCGTAGGCTTGGTCAGGGGATAGTGCTTTGTAGGGGACACCTTGATTGAGAGATAGTGCTCCGCAACACAGTTATACCCTTTTTGACTTGCGCTAATCCACCTTAAGGAAAATTTTCACCTCTGGAATGTTTTTTTGCCAACTTTTCTCTGTTTGTTTGTTTGCTAACTGATCAATGAATGTTATGTCTCAAAGAACAAGTTTCTATCTCCTTGTCTAGCCCTACTTTGACTTGATTAGTTAATGTTTCTTAAATGTTTTCTTTGTCATTATTAGTCTATAGTCAAAGTTAGAATATAGTTGATTAATCTTTGTTCGAAAGAAAGTGTTGTAAAGTCTTCTTTTCCTTCGAAACAGAATTGTTGTAAAAGTATTCATTCTTATAAAAAGATTAATTGATTGTATGTGCATTAGTTTCCTTTTTGTTCATCATAAAATTAAGGGATTCGAAAATAAAAACTTGCATCATTCATATTGTAGTTTGTGAATGCTTGAAAGGAGTAGCTAGGGAAATTGCATTAGATGTGCTCTTTGCTCTTTGTCAAAGATCTAATTGCTCTATCCCTACTAGCTAAGGTTTTCATTGTTCAATTGAATGAAAATAATGCTTATAATATTAGTTGCATTTTAGGAATTACAAACATACATCATGTGGTGAACCTTGAAAGGAAAATTCTAAAGAAGATCAACTTAAAATTTATCTGAATTTACCTAATGGAGCATTGTCATTAACGAAAAACATTTAGTGGTTCTAGGCTAGAGACATGTTCTGGCGTCGTAAAACAAAGCAGTTGTCGCTAACTTGTCTGCAATACATCTCGAGTGTGATACTTCATTCCACGTACATGAGTATATCGTAGCTCGTCCACGTACCTTTGGGTATATAGGGTGGTTTTACAGTACGCAAAGTATATGGGAATGCTCTCACTTTGCGGTTTTGCATTAGACATCGCTTATACGGATTGGGCCTCCACGTACTTTCGGGTATACATGGGAGGACAAAGCAAGGTTTCTATCCATCTTTAGGTAACCGAGTTGACCTCTTTGTACACTGTGATACACCAAACACAGTGTTCGGCGAGATTGCCTGCTCGTACTTCTTGGTTCACCGGGAGGTATTCTCCAGTTCACAGTTGCTTGGTAAACCTTTTGCCTAGATTATCCCTCTTTTGTTTTGTTATGTTACTTTGATTAACATAAAATTAATTGAATGTGGATAACATCCTCCACGCTCACTCCTTAGTTGATCTTAGGTTGAAACGTATGGCGACAAATCCAAAGTCCATCGATCAAGGAATTCCTTTGGATGGGAATCCTAGTCCTTTTCCTCCTTTCGGAAATATTAGTGCTCCTTATATGGCTACATTTTCCCTTCTAGGATTTACCATTGGCTTGCCAGTATGGTTGTTTTCAACCTCCTTGGTTCAAAATGTCCTGATTTCTCCGAAATCGATACATCTCCAACTGCACAAAATCAATCTCCAGTTGATCCTAAAGTTGACCCTTTGCCTTCTTCCTTGGTTGTTTCTTCCTCCCCTTCTTCCTCTTCACCTAGTGAAAGTACGGGTACTATTAACCAGGTGGTTAAGAAGAAGAAGAAAGGGAAGAAGAAGAAGAAGCAAATTTAGTAGAGGGGAAACCAAGCAACCATTGCTTTGAATGCAACATCTGATGAGAAACCATCCGTCAAGCCTCACAAAGTTTGATATCCATGCAAACTTTATGCGGGAGACCATCTTCTTTGAAATTGTCCTGATATTCCTCAGGTCTTAGAAGAATGGTCTTCTTGTTCACATCATCTTATGCCATCAACTTCTGGAGATCATGTTGGTGACACACCATCAACTAGTGGTAGTAAAGTTCATGGAAAGAAGGGTAAAATTAAGTTTCCCTGTAGGTTATGTGAAGGGAATCACCCCATTCACCTTTGTCCCTATCTCGATGAAGCCAAAAAAGTGTTGGATAACCATCCTGCTTCTCCACAACGACTTCCATCTGGTTACAGGAGACTCTCCCTTAATCCTCCATTAGTTGATGAATTGATTGACTCAAATCAACTGTCGGTCAAACCCACTCTCTCTGAAAGTGAATCCTATGAGTCTAAACCCAACCCAAATCAACGAGTCGAGGAAACAGTTGACCCAATTTCACCTTCAGTTAATCGTACCTTTCCCAAAGAGAGTGAATATGATACCACTCATGTTCTTTTCGTTTCTTTAGATTCTAATGTGCTTCGGGGCATTCCTCCTGTTCCATGAAGACAGGAGGAAAATCCTCCCGCTCTTGTAACTCAAGGGGTTAATTATCCCATTTCTGTGGTACCCCCTCCAAATAGTTTGGTCACTTCCTTTGATTGGAATCAACTAACGGATTTCGTCTTCCTTCTTATGTGCCTTTCCAGATCATAGTACAGGTTTGTAATATGATTGTATCTTGCACTATTATAGATGAAGGTGCATATGTGAGTATCCTTTCCTCTATTGCTTGGCAAGTGCTTGGTTCGTTGCCGCTTGTGCTTGTTACCCAAAATCTGTTGGCTTTTGACAAAGGAACCAGTCAACCATTAGGGATCCTCCCATAGTTGCCTATTACTTTGGGAGGAAAAATTGTTTATCTGAATGTGATGGTAGTCCCAGGACCTTTAGATTATAATTTAGTTCTTGGGCATGACTATGTTTATGACATGGGAGCTATTGTTTCAATAGTCTTTCGAGTGATGTTTTTTCCACATGAAGGCAAAATTGTCACCATTGACCACCTTTCATTTCCCGCTCCAAATATGGTTTCCAGTCAACCATCTTCTGGAAATGGTCCTTTTGTACCAATGGTATCATCCCCGCCACGGGTTCATTATGTGGCAACCCATTCCATGCCTACATCAACTGAAGATCAATTTAGTGATGTTGTACATTATGTACTGGGGGCATTGGAACCAGATCTTGGTTTCCTTGATATGGATCCCTTCCAGAGCAATGTTATCCCATCAGATGAGAACCTCTTGGAAGTCATGACCTCGTATGGGGCGTGATCAAGGATATGAGGATAGTTCTTTTACTGTGTCAACCTCATTAAAAAATGAAACAAGTTCCACGAGGATAGTTCCTTGTCTTTGTCAACCTCATTAAAAAATGAAACAAGGAATACGAGGACATTTCCTAGTCTTGTGTCAACTGCGTTAAAAAATGAAACCAAGGATATGAGGATAGTTCCTTGTCTTGTGTCAACCTCGTTAAAAAATGAAACCAAGGATATGAGGATAGTTCCTAGTCTTGTGTCAACCTCGTTAAAAAATGAAACAAGGAGTCTAAGGATAGTTCCTTGTCTTGTGTCAACCTCGTTAAAAAATGAAACCAAGGATAGGAGAAGAGTTCCTTGTCTTGTGTCAAGCTCGTTAAAAAATGAAACAAGGGTATGAGGATAGTTATTTTACTGTGTCAACCTCATTAAAAAATGAAATAGCTCCCATGAGGATAGTTCCTTGTCTTGTGTCAACCTCGTTAAGAAATGAAACCAAGGATATGAGGATAGTTCCTTGTCTTGTATCAACCTCGTTAAAAAATGAAACAAGGAATACGAGGATAGTTCGTTGTCTTGTGTCAACCTAGTTAAAAAATGAAACAAGGAATACGAGGATAGTTCTTTTACTGTGTCAACCTCATTGAAAAATGAAACAGGTCACCTGAGGATAGTTCCTTGTCTTGTGTCAACCTCATTAAAAAATGAAACCAAGGGTATGAGGACAGTTCCTAGTCTTATGTCAACCTCGTTAAAAAATGAAACAAAGGGTATGAGCATAGTTCCTTGTCTTGTGTCAAGCTCGTTAAAAAATGAAACAAGGAGTATGAGGATAGTTCCTGGTCTTGTGTCAACCTCGTTAAAAAATGAAACAAGGAATCTAAGCAGATTTCCTTATCTTGTGTCAAGCTCATTAAAAATTAAAACAAAGTCCCCTGGAGAAAAGTTCCAAATCGAGTCTTTGAGTAGATCCCGTAAAATCCCAGTCGAGTCTTTCACTTGATCTCGTAGAAGAACCTTCATTCCATCCACCCGATAGCCGTAAGGAGTCTGCTTAGGTGAATGTAATGAAGCCTGGGGGGCATTCGCCTAGTGGTAAACTTAAGTTTCCCCATAGGTTATGTGAAGGGAATCACCCCATTCACCTTTGTCCCTATCTAGAAGAAGCCAAAAAGGTGTTGGATAACTATCCCGCTTCACTGCAATGACTTCCATCTGGTTACAGGAGACTCTCCATTTCATCATGTTGGGGGCATGTAAACTAGTCTCATGCATAGTTTTTCATTTCAAGCTTGTGTAAAAATGAAACTGAATCCAAGCATAGTTTTTTCGTTTCAATCTTGTGTAAACATGAAACTGAATCCAAGCATAGTTCCCCATGGTTCAAGCTTGTGTAAAAATGAGTCCATCTCCATTTTAACCCTCGTGATTGCCATTCTATCAGCCTCTTTCGTCAAATGAGCCTTGGTTTTTTTCATCCCATTACCACCATCCCTTTGGCCGATCATACGCTTTCACTTGGTAGTTTTACCCTTTTTTTAGGAACAATTGCAATGAGTGGTCTTATTAGCCAGCCTCTTTACATAAATCAACATGTTTTGAGAATTTCCAACATCACCGGAACCAGTTGTTACCCTAGACACCACTCGTTTCTCAAAATGGAGTCCTCTTTAAGATCTTTTTCAGACTCTCGAAATATGAAAAGATTGTCGAGCGCTTGTCCTTTTCAGCTCGTTAACGGATTGGAAACGACATCTACTCAGTATAAGTTTAACCCTTTTCCAAACTGAGAAAGATTACTTACGGAAAAGGAATACGTTGATCAAACATGGTCAATAGGTTCTCCCTTGTATTGTTTTATGCTTTTTCGGGCTTGAGAGACAAATCAACGAAAAAGAACTTGTGGAGTTTTCTTTTTGTCCCTTTTCAAACTCTCTAAACATGAAAAGGACCGAGTTATCTTTGTCGTTAAACTCGTTAAAACATCAAATAGCGACAAACTTGTCCATCTAGACAAGACTAAGTTTCACCTTTGCTAGACTCGTTAAAACATCACATAGCGATGGATTCACCCGAAGGGTGGAATTATACAATAAGCATATGTTATCCTCCTCAAGCTTGATATAAAAATTAAGAGGTACTGGTCAACAATGACTGGGGAAAATGGAAAAAAGGGGAAAACCACTTTATGGTAGCATGTGGTTCTTGAACATGACACTTTCACTCCATCACCATCACTATTTGGGTTGGGTTATCATACCGTTGGTCTATCATACCATCGATCACTTTGTTTCGGGTCAATGCCACCAATTCATTTTAGTGTCGCCAACATGTTCAAGAGAAGTCATCCAATGAAAATTCATCTTTTGTAATACCACAAACCTTCATTTTCATGACAGCGATTCTTGAACCTTGTGTCGTCAATCAAATTCCATCTCTAAAATCACTACACTTGTTTCATATCAATGATGTGGGATACATCAAGGCCCTCCTGCGACGAGTCTCTTCTTGTTGACATTAACACATTATCCAAGAAGTTGACTTAGAAACACCCTTCCAGTGCCTTAAGGCTTACATGCATCAATGGCAGGTTTCTCGCTTTCGACGATAGGTTAACACCAATGGCCTTCGACTGAAAGACTTTGTATGGTGTTCGACATCAAATCATCCATTCACACCATGCAGAATGTACTACAGTACCTTGAGGATCATTATCATTATTGGTGATTTCTCTCACGTCTATTAACGACTTACATCATTGGCTGGTAATCAGATGGTGTCTTCCCATGTTCGACTTCATATCACATATTCACATGGTTGGACTCGTACTTGAGCGAACGATTGAACGAGATATAAGACCCCGGATCTAGTTTCATCCATTCGGGCTACGATTTCAGGAGTACTAAATCATATGTACAATGGATTTACATTAATGGTCATTCTGATTATGGGTCTATATCTGTAGACGACTGTTTATGTACATGTAATGAAAGTTTATAAGCTGAGCATGGGTATGCCTTCCCTCAACAATTCATGTAAAACCAAATATCATGATATATGTATTGTAATTGATGCAGGTCACCTTCCACTTAGATACCCCCTCATCACATCGTAAAGAATTTCATTCGACATTGGCATTTTTTCGACTTCATTCTTTAGGGGGAAACTGTTACAGATCCATTTGGGCACATCAATCCCATCATCCAGATTAGTGTTTTAGGGCTCATCAAACCCTAATTTCAGTTGCTACATGCCCTAAACAAGTCACCCCTTTGAATGCCTCCTTCCCAGATAGTTTCATGACTTGAAGACATCTAGAAATAGCCTCTAGAGGGACCAACGCAGGTAAGCCCTTGTTAAGGTGCACTGCAGAGCAGTTGAGTCCACTGCCAGGGTGCTCTGCAGAGCACTTAGGTTTCCTTTCACCTGTGCTGAGTGAGAATGAGCGAAATTCACATAGGGTTTGGGGAATATTATTATCTTTTGAAGTCATCTAGAAGTTTCCCTCACTTATCAACTCTTATGAGCTCGAAAATGGATGAGGAATGAGTTAAGGTGCATCCTATCCTCTCATCCCTTCCTCCATGGAACTAATTCTAAGTATGGAAGGCCATTCAATGCTACCATTTATGACAAAACCTCCTTCATCTTCCTATAAATTGACCACTCATCTAAGTGATCACGGGTTGGATTATGTTGAATTGTAAGGAGATAATGCTGCTACAAGATTTGGCTTTGAAGTAAGTATTGTAATGCTACAAGTTTGTCATGCTTTTGATGTGATGTGGATGGGATCCAAGCTGGAGGAATGGCTTTGAATCAAACACCAATGGTTGTAATTCCTTTTTCTATATAATAAAGTGTTTGAACCTTTTACCCATGTGTTTGTATTGTTTCATAATGCTTATATGTGTGAATAGTATCTGATTCCTTTCACTTATATTCAATAGATCGTGTGCTTTGATCGGCTCTTTGTTTTCTATTGTGTTTACAGGGTAATTTTCAAGCGTATTAAGTACGAGAAGGAGAGACAGGATTAATACAAGGGAGACGAGAGGAAAGCAGAACTACAAGTAGGTCTTCTTATCTTCTCTTCTCATCTATTGCTTATAGGAAAAGTCTAAAACGCTTTACATTGTTTGTTCTAGATACAACTACTTATCTAGGGAATTAGTATTTATCCATAGATACCAAATTCTCCAAAACAGGCACTCACTTTGTAAAATAATGCTCCTCACAGACTCAATCATGGAATCCCATCCCTCATAAACCTCTCCTAGGATGGGTTGGTCTGTATCTGTAAAATTGAAGCAAAGAAATGATAGGGTCCACGATCTGAATGATCTACCCTCTCCCACCAAGCACCATCTAACACTGTGTCCTTCACTATTTTTGAGGCTGCTTGATCTGTCTTTCTCCAAAAAGACCAAAACTCTAAAATAACCATGGCTCCAAGAGTTGTCTTGACCTTCCTCAACCTCTTCAACATGACAAATGAAGAAGCAAACCGTGTATCCACAATCTTCAACAATAATAGGCTGGTTTACTCCTTGGAGATAGTGAGGGCATTTGTATGATTTTGGACAAAGTTGCGGATATATCTTGCATCCCCAATAATGCTTCGAATCCGAAGCACATCAGAAGCAATAGATTTAAGTGTTAAATTTAAAGAATGGACAATGCATTGTGTCCAAAATACTTGTGGATATTTAACTTCCACAATCATGCCAACAACCTTGAAAATAGGTGCATTATGTGTAATGATTTGTTCACAAGAATCAACACCTACATATTCAATAACTTTAATAAACAACTCACCCATATATTGTGCATCTTTGTATTGTCCAAGTGCATCCATTGATTTCAAGAAAACTGGACCATTCAAGGAATATACCATGAATTTGATTAGTGGGTGTCGTGCTGGATTTGTCCATCCATCAAAAACAATGCTAAACCCAGATGTTGGCCATGCTGATTTAATAGGCTCAAGAATTTTGTCCACCTCTTTCTTTGCATTCATCAACAATGTGGTGCTAAGCTTCTCTGACCCAGGAAGCACATACCCTGATGGAGCCCCTTGAGTTAGAGCTTGACACATATCAATAAATAAAGGTGAGCCTGCAACGTTAAAAGATATGAAGTTCTGATAGAAAAAAAATGCAATGGTGAGATCGAGCTCTTCCTATTTCTCTTTCTGAAAAATCTTGTCCATTGGAATAAGTGCCACCGCCTTTCTTTTTGCTGCTTGCCCCCCACCATAACTCTTAAATGGAAATTTGTTGTTGATTTTCCTCAAGAATGGAAGGGGATAATCATTCTTATTTTTTTAGATGTTGCAGCCACCTTTTCCATACCAACATTGGCCTCTTTTTCCATTTCTTTCCTCTTGGCTAAAGACACTTATGTACATGTTGCAATTCCACAACTTGGTAAAGCCAACAAATGAGATTTAACACGATAATATGTGCTCATGAAATGATTGTTGCAATAGTTTCATTTCAAGCAACATTGTCTCCTCCCTTCATCTTCTTTCCTGACCATTGCTCTCTTGTGACATATTTTCACAAGGGATATTTGTTATCTTGAGGTTGATGTATTCCTTCAACATTTGAAGTTGTTGTTACAACCCCACTTCCAATAGAGGGAACACTTGCATACCTTGATGAAATTGGAACATGACGGGCAACTCCAATGGGGACATTCTTCCCCTTCATTTACCCCTTCCCTATTGCCCTTGATTGAGCCATGCATGCCATAAAAAAATAAAGAAAAAATGCACAAATTTGTAAAAAAAATGCGCATGGAAGCTGTTGTACTAAATATGTAAAAAATAGAGACAAAATGTAATTATTTGTTGCTTGAATCACCTCCAAAATTCTTCCACACCCTTTTCTCTTCACTCTTACACACCCACATCAAGAGAAAAATGAGAAATGTGATGTTGGAATGGCCCAAAACTGCCTCTTATGGCCGCACGACAGTCCAAAAATCGGGGCATGTGTCCCAGAATTGGGGCACGATCATGTCTTGATGGGACACAATTGGACATGATCCAGAGGACACGTGTCCCACCGAATCGTGTCTGATTCCCCCGATTTGGGACACGAGGGGGCGTATGCACGAATCCGATTTCTTAGTTGTCAATATGCTAGGACAATAAACTATTCAATGCCACATCATCCTTATGCCAACGAGATTGCCACATCAACGCTTTATCCCTTTTCATCACACTTTTTGCAATATTGTAAACCCTTGGGGTTTTGAACACTAATTTGGGGCTTTGACTTTAACCGGGCATATCTCACAAACTTTGAGGGACCATGAAATGCTCCAAATACCACCATAATCAACATGATGAGTAGAATCCAACTGCAAAGGGTTCCAAGCCAAATTCCATGATCTGCTACCTAAAAAACTCCAATAATTATGGGTTATCCTTATAATCCAAGGAACACAATCCCTATGTACATCAAAATTCATCATCATCATATGCACTAAGCGTTCTGCATCTCATTCTTCACTTGTTGCTCCTACTGCATCTGTTGCTTGACATCAATGACAACATACTCAACAACTGTCATTCACCATGACAATCAAAGTTGCATTAAGCTCTTTCTAAAAATATGGTGTTTCATGACAAGTCAAAACACATTCAAACCAAGTACCACTTCATCATAGATTGTGTCCAAAAGATGACTAAGACATTGTAGTACATACCTACAAAGGAGCAAGTAGCAGACATCCTGATCAAGGCCTTGATGAAGAGTAAGTTTGTATTCTTCAGGAATAAGTCGGGCGTTGTGTAGAACACCTTCCTGGTGAAGAGGGAGTGTTGAAACCATAGCTTGGAAGGTGGTTATGCATTGGTCAAGTACCATGACATGCAGTCAATCACTTAAATTCACTTCTATAACTAAATTTAAATATTTCCTAAGTTTGAACCTTAGGCTAAAATGAATAATTTAATTATTGACTTTATTAGCCAACTTTTTATAAAGTGAAAAAGGTTAATGACATATTATGTCATGACCATTGATATTAAGGGCATAAAATCAATCTCAACCCTCCATCTCTTTGGATATTAGGTTAGCTTCTATATGAAGAGAAAATCAAGTTGTTGAGGGTGTATTCGACTTGGCACAAGAGAGACTGGGCATTCAGCTGAAAATTAGAGGGTTAAACTAACAGTAAAAGAGAGGAATAATGCATAAATTGACTTCAAGAGCAGCTAACAAGGAAAAATATAAAGTCGTACAACCATGAATTTGCAGGACCAAACAGGCGGAATTTGTTAGGTCATACAGCTAGGCCACACAACGATTTCTCTGGGTCGCACAAGTTGTTTTGGGCAAGGTCATACACGAAAAAAGACTGAGATTTCTGCGATTGTAATTTTTTGGAAAAATTCACTTTGTTGTAATCACAATTTTTTAGAAACTGGATAGAGCCCACATTTGTTGGTTTTCCCCACATTAGGGTTTCCAAGGTAAAATTATGTCATATTGTTTATGTGTTTGGTTTCATTGTTGTTTTTGCTTTTGTTGTGCACGTTAAGTTAGGAACCCGATATGTTTGGTGTATAAAATAAAAGATCAAATCTCAATTCCATTTTCTATTTTGAGCATATTTTATTAGGCACTAAATCTAAATCTAGGTACAAAGAAACTAATATATCACTCTACTAAATCCTATTCTTATTGATTCAATTACTTAGACCAAGTTCATATTCAAGGATTCAACATGCCTAAGGGTTTAGGTAAACAAGCAATCATTGACTCAAGCACCAACTCCAGAGGTAGAAAATCATATTTGGTTCCTACATAGGCAAAGCCCTAAAACAAATAAAAAAGAAACATAAAATTCTCTTAAGGGGCCCTTAAATGATTATAATTTCCTTAAACATACAAGGTGTAGGAAGCCCCTTAAAAAGACTACCCCTCTTATTATTGGTTGACATCTCTGAGTGAGATGTTCTAATAATATAAGAAACAATAGGAGAATGTCACAAATTAGCTATGTAGCATGGGTTCACGAACCCCGGGTGGGGTTCCCGAACCTGTCTCGGGTTCTCGTCCCTACGAACCGGGTACTTCCCAGATGAACCCAAACAAACTCGGTACTTCCCATAAGAACCCAGTACTCAGTAGCTTCGAGCTTTGTTATTTTGCATAAGCGAGTTTGCCAAACCTCGAAATTAGGTGCATGAACCCAAAAAATGGGTGCGTGAGGGGTTCTTGAGTGGCATGTGGCAAAGGAAAAAAATCATAAAACAAAAGCAAATTTTAATATTTATGTCGATTACTCTAATACTAAGAATATGTGTGTTTATGTTGATTACTGTCTACCTTTTTTTATTTGTGGACTCCCTTTTATGCCATGCAACATACAATGCCATATCCTAGTTCACACAAAGTTGGAATGGGTTTAATTTTTGTTGTTGTCGTTTAGTATTCTTTTCCATTTGTTGGGTAAGTCCCGAGGATCAGAATGTTGCACTCAATCACCACCAAGAACCTTGCCAATACATCAATTTGAGAATGTGCACTTCAAATGCAGCATTCTACACCTAACTTCATGGAAGAATGGTCAATATTATGTTTTTGGTAATTCTTTGTTATGTCAATGTAAATAAAGGACAACTCCTTATTTACTTTGAAATAACCTTACTGATATTGTTTTGCAACATGTTATTTTTGTACACATCATCTAACACGTACTTGCCATCATGGAAATGCCTTAGGGCAAATTTTGAATGTAGTATGACAATGGAAACATACTTATGATTCTAATATCTATTATCATGATTCACATCAATATGTAAATTCAAAATTGCAATTTCCACTTGATATCAAATTTGAAATTACAAAATGAATATTCATGTTTAAGTCTTTAAATGATTTATTTTTCTTGTTGTTAGTTGGAAGATTTCAAAATTCATATGTATTATAATTTAATTATAAAATATATAATTATAAATTATAATATATCCTTGACGAACCCACCTACCCTGTTTCAAAAAGTGACACACCCATCCCCGTACTCGTCCTTTTAACCAGGTTTCCTAACAACATAGCAAATTAGTTAAGGAATTAGACAAATTGTTGAAAGATTGGGATTTCATGGTATTATATGTTGTTGGGATATTTGGAGGTGTTTTAACGCGGTGTAGAAAATCTATCACTCTATTAAATCCCATTGTTGTTGATTCAGTATTTATACCAAGTTCATAATCAAGGATTGGGTCACACCTTAATAATCAATTGTTATGGTCCTTACAAAGACAGGAAAATTTTCTAAGATTCCTTTTTTGATCCTCAATGAGCAAAAATGAAGAAGAATATCACAAGTGGAGATTGAACATCCCTACTTCCAGAGCTAAGGATTGATGTTTTAATGCTAGATTGGACGAGGTGGATGCATACTTCAAAAATATAATAGAAGAATCAAGATGCATTGATGTTGAAACAAAGCTACATTTATCATGATAGTGAAGAAATGACCAAGGTTCTAGAATATAACTTACTCAAAATATTGGAAAATATCAAACTTAAAAAATACAAAAGTTTTAAAGCAATAACAACACCAAAGAAATGATTGGCCTTGCTTCCCTCGGGTTTTGCCTGCCCCGCGCTGTTCTGGGAGCCTCCTTCTGCCTCCGCCTCGTGCCCTTTGCGGGGTTATGGCCGCTTAAAGGTTGCCCCCCCCCCCCCCCCCCCCC